>JANTCA010021556.1:0-23749 GCA_024741275.1 Chironex yamaguchii
GAGCCGACGGGGCTCGAACTTGCAATCCTCAGACTTAAAAGCCAACACTCAAACCTCCGTGCCATCACATATATATAAAAGCGTGCAGGCACATCATGTTCTTTCTATGTCCAATGGAACTTCAATGAAGGCAACTCTTAGTACCACCGTCAAGGCATTGGTACGGCAACCAGTTCATAGCGGAATGATGCCTAACATGCTTAATAAACGGCTCGACTAAAACACTTGTGCATGCCAGCCTATTTTCATACAGTGTACTCCTGAAATCGTGTTAGAAAAAGTGTTGAAATCGTATTAGAAAAATACAAAAGGCAGGCTACTTATAGATGCCTTTGCATTTTTGTAAACGGTACTCCGTTAGCTTGTCGATTCTATTTCATTTTCGTTATACATACTAAGAGTGATAGATTGACTACACAAGCAAGAGAAATGTACGACTTGCACAATGCGCTAAGTCAGTAAGCTAAAGTAGCGCGGTATGAACTTCTCACTCTCCCATGTAAAGACATTATATAAGTTTTGAATTATTATTAGACTCACAAACTTTGAAAAACTGTAATGGAACATAGACTGTCAGAACATTATTTCTATTGCTTTAGAGTAAACATCTTGCATGTGGTAGATACTTTATATTTTCGTTTCTTTTAAAAACGATTGAGACAACCCAGAACATGTTCTTGTAGTCGCAAATCACAAATCTGCGTAGAAAGAATGGTTCTAAACATAAAATACGGTTTGTTCGCTATTAACAAACTTATGTTACTTATGAGTGTTCTGTTAGTTTTTGCTAGCCTCTTTTCGACAATAATAGCCATGTAACCTCGCTTTTGACTTCTGTGGGCATGGATTACACCTACCATTTTCCATATCGTAGTAATTGTTCCCATAACAGCATGTCTTCTCACGTATACCATTTACGGTCCTCTTATACATAGCTTGCTTCTTTCCTTCCCTGTGCTTGCAAACAACAACCCAAGCTTTGATTGTTATTTTTGTAGCTGGGTTAGGGATAGTGTAGTTTTCGTAGCCAAAAACATTGATTTTCCATTTCGAGTAAATAGAGGGGAGGGGTGCAATCATGTTTTCATCGTTACAGACATTTGTGTCAAAGGTACTTACTGGACAAAACTCCGGAAGGGGATTTGCATTGCAGATGGAATAAGGATTTTTTTTAGATTTTGTAGGACATGAAAGCTGGTTGATGCCTTCTGTATATTCACAAGTTGTTCTATAAGGCTGTAGAAATTGATACTTTTGACCATTTTCAAGGAGTTGGCTTTCTCCTACGGCCTCTAATTGTGTGACGACAGTGGCACCCTTAGATATGACAGGAAGAAAAATTCCAAACATTTTCACATAGAATGGAGAGTTTCTATTCTCTTCTAAGAAACCCCCGTTATCGATCAGCCACTTATAATCAGGTATTTCAAAGAAAATATCCTCTCCTTTGAATAGACTTTCCATTGATATAGAAGAAGAAGACGTTTGCCACCTCATCTCTGGGATGTCAATGATATATGTTAGGGGGTTTCTTTCTCGAACCTTACGAGGAAGTAGCATCGAAAGGTCGGGAACCTTTTGCTCACACTCAGGAGCCTTAACACCTCCATTCCGGTATTCAAATGCAACGCAATATTTATGAATTATTGCTTGACGTGATATCTCGTAGATTATTGTTCCCAATTTTATTACTTCCTGAATCTTTAAGTTTTCTTTGTCTTTTACTTCTGCAACCCGTTTTCCCAATGTAGCTGCATTTTCCTCGGCTAGCTTTGCACGCAAATATAATGCAGAACTTTCCAAAAATTTCCTTTGAAAATCATACATATCAAGAAGCATTGTCTTCAACTGGTCAATCTGTCCCTCATATTTAACACACCATCCTTGCTCTATGGCATATATGATGAGTGGAGCCCCGACAATATTACCGCTAGTCTCTTGAAATAGTTTACATACCTCGGTAAAAACTGTCTTCCAAAGCATCATAAGAGATTTGATTTCATCTTTTTGAACTCCAGGATCATAATTACCATACCGAGCCAAAAACTTTTCAACGTCATCATCTAATGTAACACGGGCGTACTTTTCCCGCTTGGTGAAAACATATTTAACTGCAATATTTATTGTACTCATACCCTTTTTAAAACGCTCTGCAATATCTGCCGTCCGAGTCTTTAATTTCTCGATTCCATTATGAAGTGCAGCATGCTTTATTACAAGGGATGTTGCTTTCGCGGTTTCAGCATAGGCTTTCATAACATTCAAGGTGGATGGAGAAAATAATGGGTTAAGCGCAGCTGCTTTAGTAGCCACAACCGCAATCGTTGTCTTTAAACCCTGATTTGCTATAGCACTTAACCCTGCACTTTGCGAAGTAGCAAATAAAGTCTTGCCTAAATCTTCGCTTAACTTTGAAAGAGTTTCTCCGAAACGGTTCAATCGCTTGCGTACGTATGCAACATCGTGCCCGGCTTTATTCCTTTCAAACTCTTGAATTTTAGCTAAATAAGTACCCAGTTGACTGAGTTTCTTATCCAAGTGTCCCTTGATCTCTTCGCCTCTGAGATACATCTTGTAATCTAACTTGGTATCCACAGGTTTTAAATCTCCACGAAATATCTCCCTTAAAGTCTCTACCAGCTTACTAATGACTGCAGAAAATTGACACATCAAGCTATTAGCAACAGGATCGCTTCGTCTTGCCTTAGCATTACAAAATCTTCTAGCATTTGAAAACAACCCATTTCCTTCTGGAATTGACAGGCTGTAGTAATAAAATTTAATTCTTTGGTCCGTAATTCCTTCTTTCATCCATCTGTTAAGATTATCCAGTACTCTGTCCAACAAGACATTCCTGTTCACAGTGACCAAACGATTTTCATACACATCGGTAGACGTCATATGAAAATCGTAATATACCAGAAGTATGCGCAAGGCATCACAAACGGCAGGATACGTTTCCATATCTCTCGTGTGTGTCCCAGCGACATACGCGATGTGATAAATTAACAAATATGTACATGGTTCCGAACTGGGAGATTCACTGCAAAGTTGGAGTACAAGCTTAAAGAGATTGAGAGGACGTTTGTCTTTCCATGGTCTTAACTTGGATAACACTTGATTTTTGAAAGAATCACAATTTTCTGGAATATCGTTTTCACTCCCCTTACGTGCCTCATTTTTCTTCATATTCAATGCAGTATTAATGTCCTCCAGTACAATTTGCTTGGGAAATCTTTCTATCAATTCACGGCATTGACTTTCTGCCCCAATGACTTTAAATAGGAACACTATCACGTGAACAATACTTTTATGATGAGGAAGTCGCATTCTCTCGATGTCATCCAGAGCTACTGCTGATGCATTGTAGACGCGTATCGCTTGACAAAAGGGTGTATTTGTCTTAAATTGAAAGGAGCTAGAATCAGTGGCGTCCTCCTGTAATTCCCAGCATTCCTTTGCTTTCTCCTTCATATAAATCGGTTCTTCGTCCTGTTCCTCATTATACTGGGATAAAATTTTGTCCTCAAGACAATATTTTATGTTTCGGTATTCATTGTTACGAAACTTGAAGTCCCAGCACTCGCAATAATCTTTCCATGACAGTGCATTTACTGTGATGAAAGCAAAACAACATGTAACACACCAAACGACGAACAGCATTCTGCACCTACAAAATTATGAGAATGTTATACTTATAGTACTTCTATTAAAGCAGGTAAGGTTTGCACTATTAAAGCTAAGAAACGAAGTATAATATGCACACTTCTGCAATAATAATAATTTTAATCATAATAATTATGTCTAGGATGAAATATTCCCTCTTTAAACTTTGTTTATGAAACTATCGCATTTGCTTGCAATGAACCGGTTTCTATACACCATAAATTGTCGCTTCAACTCACATTTTTACTTTTGTCAAATGTTCTGCTCCAAAACAAATATGACAGTGACACAGGCTTGCAAATATGTAGTATCACACATTTATTGCCAATCCGTTTGAGTGTATGCTCTTGAGTCTGAGGATAGTGGTTTCAGCTTCCTATCCAATGCATCTGCTGTGTTTTTTTTCGCTTATTACGACAAGGATATACATTATATTCATTCACGGTTAATGATTACTTATATTGTTTCTGCTGTCAACATTTGCTAGTATAACAGCAGATTGCTGTATTGGTGGCTGTTTTCGGCCATTTGGTGATACGTGAAAAGACATAATAGCGGCAAAAAAATCCTGTGTTGCAATACCTGAGACCCACGGTATAGTGTACACAGTGTACACATACATTTTTTGTATAAAAGAAAAGACAATATGACATATATTGATGACAATATGACCAACACAATATGAATAAGAAAAGACATTTGTGTAACATATCAAATTCGTTTTAAATTCATGCATTCAGCGTGGAAGATATGTTCCTTGTTTCATCAAAAGATTGCTTTTCGTGTAAAAAAACAAAATATCGTATTTCAACTCATCACCGAATAGTCATTACTTGCAGTGGAACTGAAAATGTAAGGCAGAGAGAGAAAAAAAAGTAATGGTCAATGCTGGACTTGTTTGCTATCTAAATTGTGTGCAGGTAACAGCATATTTCAGGCAATGATATTCACAGGAATTGACGTTCTATTTTATTAAAGAAATTAGATAGTTTGTGGAAGGGAGTTGAAAAATAGACTGGTTGTTGGTCTGTAAAATATATGACTTAAACGTGAACACAGAACATGTTTGACTATTTCCGAACTGTATACACTTATTACAAGCTTTAGATATCTCACACATGATTCTGAAATAGAAATAAATAAGACAAAACTAGGCAAATTTTGCACTTAAAACACCTGAGAGGCGCATCTCCACTAGACTATTTTTGTGACGATCGTCAGAAACATTCACAACTATCTTGGCTGAAAGATTTTTAAAACTGTGAGCTTGGGCTGTTTTCAAAATCTGATTAACTGGTATTTGGAAGATCGCCAAGCACACGACCAAAAGTTAAAACAGTTTTAACCTATTCGTCGTACGCTTGGTGATTGTCCAAATACCAGCTAATCAAGTTCAGAAAACACACACACACAACTTGAAGCACACAGCTTGCAAGATGTCGTTTTAAGACCAGTTGCAAACGTCACAGAAATCGCCTAGTAGAGATATGGCCAAAGAAAGTAAAGACGTAATTACAAAGATTAATGTCATTGTGCAAAAACGTCTTTTGAACTTTTCTCGTGATATATTTTGTAAAACTTTATTGTTTTCTGCACATTTGAAATATTAAAATGTGAGCTCCGTTGTAACTTCGAGGCTTGTAAATTTGAGATTAGTCTTAAATATATGACAATCTTTGTGTGGTGCAAAACGTGAAATCGCCGTAACAAATTGTGACATTGCACTGAAAACATTCTTACGTTTTTCTTCTAACATTATTCTTCGGAGTATAATTTGTCAGAAAGGAAAATATTAATATATTGCCAACTTTTAAATGAGAAGCATGGACCAAAATCTAGCCAAACAATAATCAATTAATAAACCGGAGAAAGCAATTGAATGAACAATGCATTACCAGAATGCTTGAAGTGAAGAAACGAACTCGCTCTGCCTACAAAGTCCTGGTTTTTTTGCTTTGATATACACAGACTCCAAAACACTTGGATGGAAGGACGATCTAGCTATACAAATTATCCAAAAATCATATTCCTTATACATTTTGGTGCTCTCTGAATTTTAGTAAATGTTTGCCTATGGCGAATTCGCATGTTTTTGCAGTCGTTTTAGCTTTGCATTCACAAGATGGCTGTTTTCTAGGATGAACTGACGCTTGGTCTACACTGGTTAGAACATCAATCTTTGAGAAGTGTGACCTACAAACTGAGCTTCACAAAAATTCATAAAATACCATTTTTTGTGTGGTAGGTATGCAAACCTTATAAATGGACGGCGAGATCTTCCTAGTCGTGGAAACAAGTCAGAACATGACAGCAGACAAGCATTTCACTACAGTCTATTAAATGTGATTCTTTGCAGATAGAGCATTACCTAGCCAACAAGGTTTTAAGTGCACAGGAAATTTTTAACGCTCAAAAGATTTTACGGCCCCAAAATTAGTAATCTTTCCTTGAAAAATTCTAGAAACAACATCCTCTGGGTATCCGTTTTTAAGGAAAATAGATTAAAGTTTCTCAAAAGAGCTTAAAAGTACTCATATTCTATAACGGTCTAGACAATATCTGTCCAGAACTACATAGATAGATACACCCAAAGATGTATACATTTACATAGGTGGATGGGTAGATAAAAATGCAAGTAGACACCAAAGGGAAGAAAGGAAGACAATGATAGTTATGTCGTGGACGTGTAATGGGAATGCCAATTTACAGTAACGCATTTCCACGTGCTTCACTTTCAGCCACAACTCAAACTGTCTGGAAGAGTACAAAAAGTTTATGTTACCTTAAAATACAAAAGGTTATCAAGTTGGCTATAGATAAGCGATTCCAACAGCATGAGAGACGATATTCAATATGCATATTAAAACTCACCCTCTTCCTTTACTTGCACTTTCATAGGAACAATCCCTAAATTCACTTTATAGCAAAATGAACGGTCCCTGACAAATAATGTGGCTTCAGCACAGATCGATGTCTTTGATTACCTGCAACGCTTTCTGACTTATCTCATTAACCTTTACGCCTTAGAAATCAGTACCTGTCTATGAGGATGCACGTGTAAGCTTACGTCAACGTTAGAGCTAAAGGTTAATTTGACTATCAGCTTGAAAAATTTTGTTTGCAATCAATTATGCATTGTTTGAAAAATTCAGGTTTCGTTAAGTCCTTCAAAGTAACTCATGATTTTACCAACTTTAATTAACCTATAGAGGCTACCCTTAACTAATGTTTGATTTTGCAATAATTTAATTTTCCCTTATGCGTTTTCTCTATGATGTCCTTTTTAAAAAAAGGTTTATGTTTACACGCCTGACTAATCATGATTAATTAAATAGACCTAATATTTTAGCAGGGCATAAAATTGAGTAATGTCGTACAGAAACATATTTCCTTTTTTGCAGCTGAAATTCCTAAACAAGTAGAGAACTACTCAGAAAAAGTAAATATTCTGAAAGTTTTGGTCTTTTCCCTAACTTTTTTTAGTCTCTTTGTTGGGGGAGGGGGGGATTAATCATTTTACTTGCACACGGCTGAAGCCACTGGTGCGAAGCTACGTTGTGTTTATTGATTTTTTTATCCTTCCATTTGAATTATTCTCCCTTTTAACATCAAAAATATCATTTTTACAACGGATCTGTTAGACAGTACTACTTGTTTGTGAGAGAAATTTTGTCCGTTGTGCATTAACATGATGATTTGCTAGCTGTGACAATACTGTCTAAGCTGTTAGAATGCAATAAAAATGTCCTTATACGGTAAATTGAAAATCCACGAAGTATGTGTTATTACTAGACGTCAGCCTCTTGGTTAATCTAATTTTGAAAAGCTCATATGAATTTGACCGTTATGATATCATTTGTTCATATAAATACAATATGCATTGCGCTCATGTTTTGAAATTGGATAAGAAATTTGTAAACATGAATCTTTTGCATATGTATGGTTATGTTTACTTCATGTTTAATGAGGACGCATTGCGTGTTTACTATTTATGCATCGGATCAGTTGTCCGAAAGAATCACGTTTTAGGGTGATCAAAACGATCGTGTAAAGTCAAACGACTTCGAGCGCGGCAAAGCGAGAGTATCATCTTCTGGTATTGGAATGAAAGAACTTTAATGGTGAGTTATTGTCACTTAGTACCACCAATTAATTAGTGCCGCACTTCTTAATACTAATGCATCATAAACATCAGCAAATTCTTGAACATTTTTGGTTATCAATCTTGTACTACAGATGATATTTCTGGCGTTGACGACTGATCTTTCATCTGTTTTTGATTGCAGTGCAATCTGAGGTTAATAGAGCTAGATGTTTGTCAATATAGTACAGCTATGATAGTCAGTTAGTCTTCAAATTTTTTACCTGTCTACAGACGTCTGTTTAAACTTAATATTGGGAGCAAATAGTTGTTCTATGCAAAGATACATTTGTCCTGCATCTTTCGTCGATTTCCCCCCAAGCCTTCTTTGTCCTATAAGTCTGTGACATTGCACTAAAAACATACTTGAGATCTGTTTTCGTCTGATACTTTTCAGAGTATGAGTCGTCAGAAAATATTTTTTTAATATGCTCCTTCCTCCAAGTTTTCTGCGGGCCTCTGTAGGCATGGAAAGCAATGGACAGTTCGAAAGTAAAGTAAAGTAAAGTATAGTTATATGGCAACTTATTTATAAGAAACATAGATCAAAACTAGCTAATCAAAAACAAGAAAAGACCAACAGAAAATAAAAGCAAAAAAAGTTATTGAAAGGGTCCACGTAATGGAAAACCTTTTTCTGCCTACAAAGTCCTGGTTTCAAGTTTTAATTTAGACTGATTCCAACAAAATTAGATGGAAGGACGATCAAGTTATGGTAAATATCCGAAAATTTTTGTCCTTATGCATTGTGGCGCAATCTGAATTTTCTTGTAAATGTTGGCTTATTTCTAGAATTGCATGTTTTGGCAGTCATTTGAGCTTTGCTAGCGCGAGATGTCTTTTCTCTAAGAGGAATTGGTGCTTGGCGTACCGTGTCTGGAACATGTTATTTGATCCTGTCACCTAATCTTTAAGAAATGCGGCCTACATCCCAAATCCACGTTGTCGCAGAATTCATATACTACTAAGGTTTTTTTGAGGAAGGTACGTAATTCTAATGAGTGTGTTGTAAGATCTTCCTAGTCGTGAAAACAGTTCTGAAATTGACATCAGAGAAAAGCTTCACTACAGCTTTTTAATATGTGTTTCTATGCGGATTGAAACATTGCTTAGCCAAGGAAATTTTAAGCATACAGGGCACTTGTATTTGTTAAAAATTCAAATTTAATTCGGAAGTTAGGAAGAATAAAAGCTATTCTCCTTGAACAAGGGTATTCAGAGGATGTTGTTTTTAGAGTTTTTCAGGAAGATATTTTTCAGCAAAAGAAACGTTTGGGCCTCGAAAATGTCCTGTCTACTTGAAACGTTTTTGGCTAGGCAATGTTTCAATATGCATAGAAACACAGATATAAATAGCTGTAGTAAAGTGTCCCTCTGCTGTCAATTCCTGAATTGTTTCCTGAAGAATGTTAGACGAATAAAGCTCTTAGGCATGCTTTTAGCCCAATGGCGCAAGTTTCTGACGACAAAAGATTGTTCAAGTTTTTTTTGGTAAAACCGGTCACACAAGAAACAACAAATTATGCATGATCTTATGGCATCCATGAGTATTCAAATTTTATTAATACTCACAACCCAGGGGTTTCTCTGGGATTTCTTTATTTGGAGGTCATCTTCAGTCACAGAAACGAGCACAGTTTCTGACTCTTTCGTTGCTGTTGCAACCACAGCGTTTTATTCTATAAAACATTTAACGGGAGTGCGAGAACAAATTATTTCTTTCATCTTTAGGCTTTACTAATCCTATATTAATCACGATCTCCCATAACAACGTCCTACTGCTCTCCGGTTGATTTAGAAGTTTTTACATTAGTGGTTGCTGCGGGTATAGACAGCCTTAATGAAGTTTTGGGAACATGACTTTATGTAGTCAGTTAACACTCACAGTTATCTCTGCCCTGGTACAATGACACTACTACAAGTCAACTGCAAACAAAAATTTAAAAAAAGCCACTCGAGGTGAAACAAGCTAACTTCTTCTTTATTTATTCATGATTCAACTGTTATTTGGATTTTGCAGTGGTTTGTCTTACTATGGCTATTCTTGGGCCTTTTCTCGCTCTCCCTTTTCATTTCCTCTTTTACAATCCCTCGCAAGACGTCTGAAATCATACGAAATGCAGTTTCTTGATGGAAAGAAGAAAGCCACCATGTTTTATTCATTGCTCTTACAACTAACAAGGTTCCTCCGATTTCTTAATCCGTACCTTTGAGAGAGCAACTAATTCCAGTTTGTAACTGATACGATTTGAATATCAGTTATTGCCAAATAGTCTCTTTTTGAGACATAATCAATTATTTTTTAAGCCTGTTTGTGAAATTAGCTATCTATTTACCAAAAATTTCCTTCAAATTTATCTAATGTTTGTGAATTTTCTTGTCCTTTTGTAGATAAGTTACCGATAATCATTTCGTTTGATCTATATATATCCTATATTGTAAGCTAGTTACAATACATACAGCGAGAGAAAAATATCTGAACTAAGCGACTGTTTTTGTAGATTTAATATAAATGTACACGCTGAAATATATATCATGGACAACATCGGCTTGGGTGCTATGAAGTGCAAACATACGATATATGACAAAATGCCCTGACTGAGAAGTAACATATAGTTTACCCCAAAATCAAGAAACTTGCTCGTATTTTACAATAAAACTCTACATATTTTAGAAACCTGCTTTACTGCTAAACAAGAATGTTCAAAACAGCTTAGATACAAGAGAAAAGTTACACAGTTCTTACATGTCTAATACGGCTAGAGATATTAATGTCAAACAATGTAAACGGTACTTAAATGGGAGTACGAAAATCGACGAAAGAAAATGATTGCCAAATGCATCAGGTCTTACACTTAAGTATCATTCTATTTGCCTTAGAGGGAGCCACAAGAGTCACTCCAACCTATGTGTCATATGTGCATGCATATAATACTGGATTTCGAGCAAAATCATTCCAATAAATCTATTTAATGGTTTACAAAGATATATTCCTGACTTTACAGGGGGCTTTAAGATGAAACGACTAGAAAGGGCTAACAGCAAGTTAATAGTATAAGGTTGAAACATTGCTTCTTAAGAGAAGATTTGACCCTCGATATTTTTTGGAACTGTAATCCATCTAGCTCACTGGCAGACGGTATTGCTGTGACTACCCTAAATAAAACTAACAAAATTTTCATTCACGTTGTTTTTATTGTCGGAGCAACTTCTGGACCCAAGTTTATGGAGGGTGGTAGAGAATCCCAGCTCTGAAAAGGGTGAAGAAAATTTGTGACACACTGCTCTACGACTGCTGCTTATAGCGAAGACATTCAGGGAATGTTTACAGGTCCGCGGTCTCCTTTGGAGCTGTCGGGAGAAGGAACCCACCATTCTTCTTCTTGGTGTGTCATTTCGCTGGCTCTTAGCCGAGCAGAGCCGTTGCCCGGGCATCGGCACGAGGAGCCAACACTACAGGAACGACGGTCTCAGAGCCTCCATTTTTACACGTCTCTTACTTCAGTCACATTTTCATATCAGGTCTAGTGCTTTAGTATTTCAAAAACATTGTTACTATTCTTATGGAAAGTACTATCAAACTTTCTCATAATCTTTCAGGTGCAGAATGTTGTTCATCTTTTGGTCTATTACTTGGTGTATTGGCATTATCTCGGTAAACGCAGAGTTATGGAAGGATTATTGCGAGTGTTGGGACTTTAAGTTCCGTAACAATGAATATAGAAACATCAAATATTGTTTGGAGGACAAAATATTGTCTTTGTATAAGGAGGAAGAAGAACCAACCTATACCAAGGACGAAGCAAGAGAATGCTGGGAGACGCAGAACGAAAATGTTCCTTCGTTAAACTTTCGATTTAAAGTAAATACACCGTTATGCGTGGCCATACGCATCTACGATGCATCAGTATTAGCACTTGATGACATTCAAGAACTAGGACTCCCTCAACATACAGATGTTATTCTTATCGTCAAGTTTCTCCTCGAATTCATTGGAGCAGGTGATAGGTGTAAGGATTTTCTCAATCAATTTTCGCAGCGCATTGTCGACATAAAGCTAAATCAAATTTTGGTTTCTTTAAACATGCTCAAAGATGCAACAAGTGGAGGAGGCGAGGGTACTGGTGAAGAAAATTGTGACCCTTTTGATACTCAAATGACACCTAAATTAACATGGTGGACCAGGCAAAGGCCAAATAAATTAATTGAGTTAGTAACTGAAGTCTGTAAGCACAATATGAAACCTAGCGCATGTTCTTATTTGCTGGTTTATCACATTGCAGATGTCTATGTAGGACATAGAAATGATGCCGGAACGGATACCAGCTTATGTGATGCTCTCCGGCTTTTTCTTATATACTACGACATTCAACTCACTTCCGGAAATGGCTACCAACAGCAAATAGGTAAGACTCCTAGAAGAAAAGTCTTAAGAAGAACTCTAACTAGCATGGCCAAAATAATTAGCAAACGCGGGCTTAAAGACAAAAGAATAAAGTTTTATTATCGAGCAGCCGACCAAGGAATAACAAATAACTGGTTTAAGTTGGTGGGTAAATTCTGTGAATCTCAGGATGCAAATAGTGGAGATATTTCTAAGCCTCTGTTCTGTAACATTTTCCCTGTTTTGCAGCAGTTAGTCGAGTCTTGGAGAGACTTTGACACAAAAGAGCCTTTAATCGACACTGAGATGAGGTACGAAGAATATTTAAGCCTCGAGGGCATCAAACTGCATACTGACATTACGTTTAGTAACTTAGGAGGCTATTTAAGGAAAGTTCAAAGTTTTGACAGGCAAAAAGCACTTCATTACGCTAATTATGCAAGGAAACAACTGGACAATTTCAATTCAACCCTTCAGGAGGTTTCAACTTCTGTCGGAAACAATATGGGTGAGCTAATTAACAACGCTATAAAGTCGTCATCATTCAATCTTGTCGAAAAAACTGCGAGGATGACATTAGCCGTTTGTCTTGCTGCTAATCCGTTTAGTGCTGCACAACCAGCTGCACTGCAGGCAAGTGAAGAGTGGACACAATCTATTAGCCAAGTTGCTCGAGCTGCAAAGTTAAAGTCATACCTTGAAGACCTCCAAAAAGAGAGCAAAAGAATATCAAAGGGGTTCCAGAAGAACAGAGCAACATTAGATGCTGCAAAAAGCTTTCTAAAAACTAATGAAGCACGTTTTAGCCTTGATCAAAGTGTTAGGCAATATCTAAACGAGTATGGCAAGTATGATCCTGGAGTGAGTAGGGGTGAAATAGCCAACTTGCAGGGATTCTTCCGCAAAGTCATCGACGAGGCATGTAAAGTTCTCGGTGAGACGCAGGGAAACATAGCCTCTACAATAGTAATGGCTGAATCTACAAAGGGTGGTCACTGCACTCGAACCAGGGCAGATGCTGAACGTATAGGTATGATCTTTCTTGAGATTTACGACTTTCAGAGAACATATTTGGAACACACTGCGTCCTACCTCAGAGCTAAACTTAGTGAAGAAAATGCTAAACTTTTGGGTACAAGAGAAGTTAATAGGCTTGCACCAGGACTAGACCCAGATCAGATTGTCGAATTAGCTACTTTATGTTACAAAATAGAAGTATATAATATAGTTTACAAATTTTGTGATGTACTTGAGTATAAAAATTGTGGCGTGAGACCTGAGGAATGCGAACAGCATCCGCCAAATATCTCAAAATTGAAAGGCAGAAAAATTATGTTTCGACAGGAATATACATATTATGTCAACATTCCAGACTCGGGGCAAAATGTTAATGATCACCGTGAATCAACAATTGATACCCAGGCTTTATTTGAAGGAACCAACGTCTCTGTAACTATACCAAATTATGATTGGCTAGTGAAGTATGCAGGATTTCCCCCAAAGTACAGCGATAGCCCAATTTATGTGAAAAGATTCTCAATAATTCTACCTACTGTTTCTGGCAGCAAACGTATAAAGTCCTCCGGAATGCTGTACGGTGTACATGGTTTGTTTCCTAACGGACGCAATTACGCCCTAGCACAGGCCTACAAAACTGATTTGTATTATACATTAGCTGCAACTGGCAAAGTGTGCCAAAAGGAAGAGAAAACAAATCCTTACACAATATGGAAAAGCAAACCATTGCCTAAAATATGCCCACAATCCACAATCTATGATGGTAATTGTGATGACACTAGCTCTATTGTACCATACCCGTCCATCTATGGACGATGGAAATTTTATATTTCTGCTGATGATAACCGGCTGATTACAATCCCGGCCACTAAAACGTCAGTAAAAGCGTTGTTAGTAGTATGCAGGCCCAATCAGTGTCAGAAAGCAAAAGGAACGAAAATAGAAGTGGATGAAACTTTGGCAAAAGAAGCTCAACAAACCACATCAGAAGGACAGATGGAGGCGGAGGAAATTGAAAAGATAAAAATGACTCCTTGTAAAGGAACAGAATATTGGGATCAAGATAACAGTCGATGCGAAAGCTGTCCAGAGTCCTCTACGTCAAAGCTAGAAGGATATTTCTGTGAATACACACAAGAGGTAAGTGCTTTTAGTAAATTTTATTGTTAATCTGTCTCATAAATATCTGTTCACTTATTCGTCAATAATAATATCTAAGATTTTTGTTGAAGATACAAAGAGCAAAGTAGATGAGTATTTTTTTTCAATGCAAGAATATATGTGATTGTCGGTCGGAAAGCTTTGTAAGCTGATTTCTTATGGTTGGTTCAAAAGTTCGTAACGGTAAGGTAATCAAGTTTTGCAGCAAGCAAACTAGGAGTTATATAATATGTCATAAGTGCATTAACCTAAATTATAGAAGTACAATTTGACATAAAACTTCCAATAAAACCTTTGTATGAAGTACAGTGGTATGTGTTATGCAATGGGAGTTGTGTCAGGGCTGAAGCACACTCCATAATGTTTGACGTGAGTGGTGGGTAAAACCATTGCACAGTTACTAATACCTTAAAGTAATACACGGTTTAACAATGAAAAGTAAGACTTCTATGCTATCTTTTGTGAAATTAAGAAATTAACAAACTTGTAAGAAAATACTTAGGTATTTATGTTCATTAGTCAAAAGACAAATATAGTTTAAGTTTCATCTTTGCAGATTTGTCAATTTAAAGATACCCTTTTTAAAGATGGTTTGTCTCTTCGACAAATGAAAAAAAATCATTCACTACAATTACAATCTTTCCAAAACTATAGCCGACAATTGTTTGACACTAGAGAGACACTTTAATGCTGTAAACTGGATTTCAGGTAAATTATTAAGGAAGGTACGCTTTATGTAACCTCTGATTGTTTTGGTAGCAATGTGTTTTCCTGCCTTGTTTTTGCTGACACATTTTTGTGCATTTTTTGCTTTTTTAGGCTATAAGGGAGTATAAGAAAAGAAAACAAAACCCTTCCACGGATATGTAACTCTGTTGAAAATACTTCAAGGAAAGTGAAAAATGATATTTTAGTCGTGTCCTAACGATTTCTTCAAACACTTGTCTATCAACCCAGAACTATTAAATAGGTCGTCGATATTGACCTATGGAGTCGATCATACGAGCTTTTTGGTAAAGTCGTTTCTTGAGCCAGTCCCGTCAATGTCGTTGTCAATCGTAATTTTCGTTCTGTGTAGTTAGTACCGTTTTCAAGTCAAACATTTAGCCAATGTGGCTATTATTATAAGATAATCATAATTTTCAGTGAATTACCGTAGCGAAATTGTAATGTTACTCTTTGCGGTTATCATCAAGGTAAAAAGAAAATGTCCGGTATTTGTGCACATTATAATTGTTAAATCGAAAAATCCTTATGCTAATTACTATGATGTAATCATAATTCTTAGAATTTGTGGTATTGTCATGGTTAAAAGATAACATTCAGTCTGTGTCTTCATCATCACCGTCAAATCAAAATGACAAGTATTTGTGGTTATCATCAATGGTCAAATAGTAATGCCACTCAGGTGCTCCTTATCGTGAAAAAATATATTGTAATGAATTCTTAATCATTGTTCAAACAGCAATGTCAGACTATTTTATAATTATGATGATTAAATATTGTTCAATCTTCAAAGTCACTGTCATTGATCCAGTTATAATGTAGGTGCTTGTGGTCATCTTTACGACCAAATGGTAATGTCAACTTTTATATTAGTTATCCTAGACAAATGTTAAAAGTCGATCTTTGATCATCATGATGGTCAAATTAAAATGTCAGCCTCTATGGTCATATTCATTTTTAGATCCAAAAGTGTCAAACGTGTTGACTTTATCATATCATATTTATCATATCATATTTAGGGACGAATTACAATGTCAACCATGTCAGACATTATCCATAATGACGTGGTTGCAAATCTGATCAAATGACCAAGAGTAATGGCATTGAGAATTCTCTTCTTGAAACAGCAGATGCACTCCTTTGTCCTCTCTTTCATTACAGACGCTCCATTCTAAGATTGTCCTATTGCACCGCTCAAACTTATATTTCCTTTTTCTAAACTTTTCTTTGGCATTTTCACAATTCTATATGCTAAAGCATCTTGTACCCTTCAGACTAAAATTAGCCACTCGCTTTCACAGTATACCTTGGCAATTACAGCTAGTATATTAGTATATAAGTGTATCATTCCAAAGCTCTTGTATGTCTTTTGTATGTCTTGATTTTTCATAGGTAAATCTACCCAATCTTAAATGTTTCTAAGATTTTTTTAAGTTCCGAATATCGTATGTCACTTTATGTTAACAATTAATTAGCTTTTACAAGGTAGAATTTAGGTACGAAAACGTTCTGTTGCCAAGCTTCTGAGTCAAAATATAATGTGGGATGGCTGGATCCAAGTTTCAGTTATACTGCCCATGGAATAGAAGTAATGTGACTATGCTATCTTAAGACGAATGAGAAATATGTATCTCAAGAGACCTATTTAAAAGAGAATCTAGTACAAAATATGAAAATTAAAGTGTCTACGAAAGTTCTCAGGATTCAAGGGCTCATAAGTACAACGGATACTTAAAATTGTAAAACTGGTTATGGTTGGTCTGGAGAAAGTGGCAAGACATGTCTACAAATCCTAGGACATTTCCTTTATTTGGTTACCTAATCTACTAATCAAAGTGATAGTATCACATTTTTGTGGCATTTAGACATAGTTGTTTATGTAGTACTGTAAATATAAACAGTTCAGCAGTTGTGTCGGCATCGTAGTCAAATCGAATAAGTCATTCTTTGTAATTGTCATCTTACTAAAAAGCCAATAGCTTGGGCACTATGGTCGTCATCTTAATCCATTTGTATAGTTCATATTTGTGATCGTAATGTTGGTCGAATTGAAAAGATCAGTCCGTATTATGATCATCTTAGTCAAATGAACAGTTCAGTACTTGTCGCTGGCACCATAGTCAGATCGAATGGGTCACTCTTTGCAATATTCTTCTTACTAAATTCCAATGTTTTGGTCACAGTGGTCGATATCTTAGTCCAAGTGTACAGTTCGTCTTTGCAATTGTAATACTGGTCGAATGGAATAAATCAGTCCTTGTAGCGGTCATTTTAGTCGCACAAATAATCGAGTCTTTGTGGTCGTCATTATAATCCAAATTGAACGGTTCAGTTTTTGTGGTCCTTATCAAAAGTCGAATAACATGTTTCTTTGCCAATCTAACAAAGCCGAATAAAGTTAGCTAGAAGCTAAATATTAATAACGACTTTCCAAAATGTGTATAACATGTTTCAATGGATTCATCCATCATCTTTCGTTACAAATGTTATATATATAAGCATGTCATGCGTGGAGCATTATCACAATAGCTGCACTAAGTAGGAGCCTACAGGACTCAAGATTACAATCCCAAGACACAAACTGATGTGCGAACACGGTTCGACGTTCCTTAGGGTGAACATGAGTGGCTCATGATATTTTGGGAGAAAAGTAATCTCTCGAAAGCTCCATTCTGCAAAGCAAAGTGTCACATTACACTACTATGTTCCTCTAGACTTGATCTGATCGATGATGATCAGTCAAGTGTTCTAAAAGTTACCAAAATGTGTATTAAAACCTGTAAACTTTGAAAATCAAGCTTCTGAAAATGCTCGTGTGGTTAAAGTGGTTTTGGACACATTTTGCTAATGTGAATCGTACTGTACTTCAGGACTGCGTTATTTTCCGGACCTTTGCATCCAAACCCCTTCAGGAGGCTCACAACTCATCCTTAGGCCAAGTTGCCTTGCTACCTCGCTTAGCTCGCCAGTCATTCGGTCACTAAAGTACCGCTGTTGTTATCACCCAGTCCTCCAAATGAAAATTGCGTTTCATGGTACCTGATGATACATTCTTGATTTTATACGCTAATCTATCTTGCTTTCTTTTCCCGTTACTTTTTACAATTTCGAAAGCTCTCATTGACGAACGACTTTTCGACAGAGAAAACTTAAAATACCCAAAAAAGAAACCTGGATGGAATACACTTTGATATGGTGACTTTTCTGATTTAGTGTAATATTACCTGATTCCAAGCAATAGTTTTTTCCGTAACAGAAGTTGTGTAAGAGCAAAATTACAAATATTATTCAAAGACACTAAGTCTATGTTAGTAAGGCAGTAAAGTTACCTTGATCTCAACATATCCTGTAATAAAAGCAGTACATTAAAGCCCATTCCTAGAATACTCCAACAATTCCAACATTTCTTCTACAGTCTAAATGTCCATACTTTGCAACAGAGCAATCAATAATGGGCCGTATGGGTCCAAATCTGAGTACTTGATCAATGTTGACAACATTTACAATTGCAGAATTATGAAGCGTGCTGGTAAACCTTTAAATCTTTCCTTTATTTTACAAATCTTCTAAACTAAACATAGAAACTACATAATGTGCTCTTTGATGTTGAACAAAATTGGATGGAGCAGACTATTGACGATATTGCAGTTTCAAAATACGTGACTATTTCACGTTTCCGGTTATAGATCTATTTATCAGGATTAACTTGTGGTCTAGCTAAGATCTGAATAACTACCCTAGTTGCAACGATGCCACTCCAATACCAGTTCTCACATTTAAGAGGCAATTAGTATAAGCAGACTGCCAGGTAAACTTCAGATACTAATTTTGTAATTAAGTTAAGAAATGATGTTTTTGGTCCAATTTTTGAGAAAACATATTTTGTATGTCAAAGACTTGCAGTGCTTTTGAAAGGACTGGAGAGCCTATATGTTGCTTTGGCGAATAATAAGAGTAACTTAAACTACTTTGGTAGTTATTATTGCCGTTATTAGTAAGTAAAATTAGATTGTAACTGAGATATCTGAAGATTTACAACGGAACACCAACGCAGTGTAAAAATTATAAACAATGCGTTCAAAATGTTTTTTTAGATTTCAATATAAAAACGTAAATAATCAAAAATACGGCACTACGTTTTCTAAGTTCTTACTAACAGTGAAGAAATATCAGTTTCAATATGCTATTGAGCGCCTGTAAACAGTTACAATATTCTATTGAGCGCCTGTAAACGCTCTAAAAGTGAAATCAGAACTTCAAGACTTAAGATCTATGGGCTGCTAAAGAAGAATTATTTTTCTTTACTTGTTCTTTGCTTTTCCTTTTCTTTATCATTTCTTTTAAATCTTGTTTGTACATGAATATGGGGTGCCGGGACTGCTTCCAAGCTGTAAATTTGAACATATTGGCTAAAAAAATGCAACTAAGTAGAACTTCAAATTCAAAAACTTAGTACTTCAAATTCAAAAACACTTTTAACTCGCAGAAAGTACCCAAAGCTAAAAGGATGCAATAGAAACACCATCCTTCAACAAAACACAAAGCGTTAGGCATAACATACATAAATAATAAGTTACAAAGTTATTATAAATCCTTATCTGTAAATTTAACAAAAATATTCAAACGTAAAAGTTGGAGCGATGAAAACTCGTTTGCTACGTCGATCAAGGACATTTATCAGCAATATCTGGGTTATCGCTCTGCAAAATGAGAGAGCTAAATCTCTTTTGCTTCATTGTTGATCGGACCCACGTCTTGAGTCGCCTCACTGTCCAAAAAGATCGTTCCGGTGTAGCCGATGTTGCACCGTTAGTTAAATCTAGCATTTCAGATCGCGTTGTACTTCTCAAGGGATAACAATTAGATACCATTGACGATATCACCAAAAATCATCAAAAATGGCAGTGAATCATAATCGTTATCCCCACTGAAGGTTGATTCTACGGTCAAGATTTCATCTTAATGATCTTTGTTTACGGACTTTAAGAATAACTGCTCAACCTGACCAAACATTTTGAATCGAAGTTGCTCAACCCTGTACTTAATCGAATGGTATCAATTGCTTTGTTGTAGTTTGCCTTGAGACATGACGTGCAGTTTCCGGATGATGAGGTTATTCAGATATCTGGCCCTCGACAAACAGAATGATACTGTGATTTGACGTGTTCCATTTTCGTGGTATATTCGGTTTTGAGACAGCCTTGATTTTGCCAGCTGATTTTTCAACACCTTTGTAGAAAAAGTTGTAGTCGCTGTCGTTATGTATGCCTTCCGGGGTTTATACGGTGAAATCTGCCAGTAACCTTGCTTTGATTGTTGACATCATTTCCCTGTTGCAGGGTTTTGGAAAGGTTATCTGTATGTATATACAGCTTACGGCCTAATTGCAATTCGAAATACAATTTGAGGGACTCCGTCTGCTTCGGACTGTCCACCTTGTGACACAGAGTTTGTCTAAGTTAGTCACTTGCTGCTCATCGAGATAGAATGTCCCTTCCACATTTTCTATTAGCTTGCCGAGCATTTCTCCGTCTTTCGGAGAATACTTCACTAAAATGTAAACTTACACAACCGTCCACATAGTGTCTCGTCAATAGTACATTCTTTGGTCAAAGATTTCACCGCTAAACTCAACAAATGCCTTGGCAACGTGTTCCAACTGTTTTTGGTTGCCCTTCACTAGTTTTGGTAGAAGCACCCGAATGTTTTCCTACAATGTTACTGGCCCCATGTTATGTTTGAGTTCTACAGTCATCTAAGCTTAAAGGACACCTCATCAAATTGTCCTTTATAGCCTTGACAACAATTTCACTCTTAATGCTGTTAATTTCGTAAATCCAAGAAAATCTTCGTAAAGGTCACCTTCCGCAGTTCTAGCACAAAAGGAAAGTTGCTCCAAATCATTATATGGGTACCTTTGTCTGCCATTATTGACAAAGACGTAAGGCCACGGATAACAGCAAGCTTCTGTTGTAGTACTTGTGCTCCCATTATGTTCAAAGTTTATTTTGTACATCATGGTGGCGGTATTTGTGACCGACTTTTTTTATCAAGACGATCCATTATGTTCTTATCTCTTATGCCCAGAAGGTACAGACGTTGTGTAATGTTTCACTGTTATCGTGCCGTTATAAGTGGATTCCTTGTTGACCAGGATATCTCAAACATTTGATAATTTCTAAAAGGTACTTGCCTTTAGCTGCCTCCGATGCTGTCCATCGAATCTCCAACATCTGCGTACTCTGGGACTAGCAAATGGTACAAAGCAGCGAATTAATGGCACAATGAGTTTTGATGGTCCTAAAACCTTTTTAAAGCGAAACGAAATCCATTTTTAATGTAGACATCTTCTTTGTCCGCTTAGTCCGTACGATTCCCAAGTTTTTCCTCAATGTGACAGTAAAAACACGAGAGAAAATCTTTCCTAAAATAAAAAGAAAATAAAATATGCCTAAATATGCAAATACACGGGTAAATATTCAGAGTAAAACCTTCTAAAGCTTTAGGGTACTTAGACAAAAATTTCATTAGATTTATCGAATTTTCATACAGTTTTAAAGTCAAAAGGATAAACTAGAGCAATGTTCTTTCAAAGATATATTACTACATGTATCACGAAGTTGCAAATTTATCCAAAAGACTTCACCAATTTCACTACCGTTTGACATCTCAATGGCTCGATTGGAGCGCATCAAAGCAAAACCTACTTGCCAGTAAATAAAAATTAAATCCACTTACTGCTCATTATAATGCAAACAATCTAATTGTCGAAACCATTGGACCTGGCAAAAACGTTGTCATTCTCCAAATTTTCTTTTAGGAAAGCGGAAGTCATCTAAAGGTTGAAATGGTATATCTTCTTCTACTGTGACCACTTTCTTATCTTGTAAAGTAGTTGTCTCGATAATCAATTGGCTCATTCTGAAGAGTACTGTCAATATCTTTTCTAAGACTTTTATTTTCACTAGGTTTTAGGAAGTCAGTCAGTTTGCGTATACTCATGTTGCCAGCTCTTTCGCTGCAGTTCATTTGAAAAATATTCTTTCTTGTCAATTTATTTACTTTGTGTTTATACTGAAATTGTGCAATGCAGCGACGTTGTTTGCACGTCGCTGCATTGCACAATTGTGATTGCTACTGTTAGTACAGACAAAAACCTTGGTGTGTATTTCGATCGAAATTTGAAAATGGACATTACAAAAGTATTCAGTAAAGAATTGTACCAATTGTATAAATTGAAACGTATACGGGAGTTCCTTAGCAATGACGCAGTCCAAACTGTTGTTCATGCATTCATCACTAGCAACTTGGATTACTGTAACTCTCATGTATGGTATGTGACAGCATCTTATTGACAGACTTCAGCGTATTCAAAATGTAGCTGCTTGTGTTTTGTTGCTGATCTGGTTTGCCAGATAGCCTGGGAACAAATGTGCCAATTTTTTTTTCAAAGATATGCCAAATTATGCCAAACAACAATTTTTAATACGATGACGTCATAAATTGTGTTCGTGCATGCGCATTTTCAGACTCATAACTGCAGATTTTTGGATTGGACCTTGAGATCTATAAGAAAAGTTGCCCTTACTGCATAACACACAAGACTTTCAAGCAAAGAAAGATGAATAAAGAGTATGTAAATGACACGATGATAGCATACTGTATAGCAATGATTATATGTAAAGTAATGATCTATGCGTACGATACTGTGCTATATGTTTCTGGGAAAACTGCTAATGATATAAATGAGAAACTCAACAGTGACATCAGCAGGCTGGATAAATTATTCTCTGAAAATGAACTCATCATGAATCTCAGCAAGAGCAAAACAGAAGCCCTCCTGTTTGGTACTTCAAAGAGCAAAGGAATCAGCATATTTCAGACTCAACGTGAATGATAGAGAGATAAAGACAACCATGAGCTACAAGTACCTAAGAGTTGAAATAGACAGCACCCTAAATATGAACACATATTTTAACAAGTGCTACAAAATGCGTCTTCTCGACTAAATCTCCTAGCGAAACTACGTGAGCAACTGGATGTGAAAGCAGCAAAAGCCATTTACTAAAGCATAATCTTACCAACTTTTACATATTGTGGTATTCTCCTCCTCTACAATAAAAGACCTCAATCAAACAAGCTTGATTCTTTCCAAAATAGAATTCAGGCAATTTTAAATAGAAAACTGGAAGCGAAAATCTCACTTCAATCCGTGACAAATGCAAACAAACAGCATACTTGCACCATTGTCAAAGCTTGCTTTGAAAATAATGTTACTGAGCCCTTCAAAAACTATTTCCAAATTATAAAGCATTCAATACGGACAAGGAGTAGATCAAAGCCAAAACGACGTCCGAAAACTAAAACAAAGCAAGCTAGAAGACGTTTTGCATTCACAGGTTCAAAAAAATTCAACATGCTTTAATTGGAAGCCCGTGAAATGCCAAAACCACATTTTAAATTCTTTTTAAAGAGACATTTTAGTTAAACTGTGTCGACAACACTTTTACTCAATATCCTAAGTACATCCTTCAGGTTACTTCTTTACTTGACTTTCTTTACTTTTCCTGGACACACATTGATAACAGCTATTTAAGTTCAAGTGTTTTAATCCAGGGTAAACATTCGTTATTATTACTATTCTTCTTATTATC
>JANTCA010021567.1:0-23743 GCA_024741275.1 Chironex yamaguchii
GATAAGGTGGTTTTGAAGTCTGTCCTCATGCTCTGTACGAAATGCTTTAAGGACATCTTTTGTGTTCTTATAGACATTATATTGAATATTTGAGAAAGATGATGTGGACTTCCATAACTCTCTTATATCCTCGTTTAATAATAGTAATAATAGTAGTAGTAGTAGTAGTAGTAGTAGTAGTAGTAGTAGTAGTAGTAGTAGTAGTAGTAAGAAAAGTAGAAAATGTGTCACCTCACTCTTGGGAATCCATATTTTTAACAATTAATGCAATCCTCTATATAGAGTCTGGAGGACTATCATAAACTAAATGCATGATAGGGACTTAAATAGCCAGCTATAATGCATTTCAGGTCTTAAAGAAGTTATTTGGACAGATTCTTTCAAAAATGTGATGAATTGAAGTAACTGAAGTAGCCCGTACTACATTAGGTAACATTAAATATATGGAATCAGAAAGTTTGATTTTGCTTCTTGTTGTTTAGAAAGAGGTATTAGTGAAGTGCAATGCCTTATCCCATGAGTTCCAAAGGGCCGTCATGTTAGGTTTGATGAAAATAGCCAAAGATACTGTGCAATCAGTGTTTTCCGAAAATGTATCGAAATGTGTACAAGATTTCAAAACTTCCAAGGGAATATCTAAATCTATAAACCATGGTAGCTACTAGCTCTTACTATACGCAATTTCATATAAACGTTTACCAAAGTTTCAGGGAATAGAAGTAGAAATTTTAACCGATCAACAAGAGCTTCAGGGCAATGACTACCTCGTGTACGTTTGTACTGCTTGACGCACATACATAAAAGGGACTTGAGAGTTTGAATAACTAAGAATCCTTCGACTTTTGAGCTGCTTTAACTCTCAGATACTCGGACATTGATCAACACAACTCGACTTCTGTTTTTTAAATACGTATCCTTAGTTTCATCCAATTGCAACTTCTTAAAATGACGATTTATGAATAATATCTTGTGTGTAGAAACATATATAGTTTGTAGGTATGAGAGCCACAGACTGTGTACTGTTGCACTAGTAGACGATCAGGGCTTAATGACTTCAAAAGATTCTACCATTTCTGTTGAAGTGTTTGTCTCAGCAGAGATGGTGTCAAGTATGACACCGTATTGATGCTGTATTGATGCAAATGCGATTAGAACTTAAAACGGTGATCCTCTACATCTGCTTTTTTGTGCCAAGCAACGAATATAGCCAATATATACGAGAATATATTTCTTTGGTTCTGCTTATAATTGGCGACAAAACGTTAAGATGTCTGTAACTCAGCTGATTCTCTACCGTGCTACTTTTTTCTGCAAATCGTTACACATATTAGCAATTGAAGGTTAAACGTTTGAATCTATCCATTTGCCCAAGCTAAGTTTAGCACAAAATAGCCTTAATATGCACCAGACAGATAACCTGTGTAAGCGAGTGGCATTACTTCGCTAAAGATAGTAGGTTCTCATCCAGGGTGCTTGCTCGGTTGGCTAGCTTGTGGAACATCTCAAATACTAAGGAACCTATTTACGGTATGTTCGTAGCTTGACAGACTCCAGCTGTTCCCTTTTAGTGGACTATCCCGATCAAATACTGGATTCTGCGTCTCTTTGAAGTTTTCGTTAACATTGCAGTAAATGGGGCGTAAAGTTCCGTTCAGCATTATCTTGGCCTTTTCTGACAGAAGTGTTACAAAACCTGATTGACTTGGGATTTTGATCTGGATCCTACCGGAATTCTGGGGACTAAGATCATGAACAAAAAGAGGGGGTCTCTGGTATTTTGAATATTGTAAGGTAAAAAAATTAGTGAGACATGCAACTAACTACGCGTTGTAGTGGAGACTGCAGATTCAACAGCTTGTACACGGTTTTGATGTATCTCCAACAGACAAGACGCTATATCCAGAAGAAAGCACTTGACAAAATCACGAAAGAGTGCAAAATAGACAATAAAATGAAAATGCCATATTAATTAAAATGAATTTCTTGTCACATTTTATGGGTAGATTTTCGGGTAAATCACAGCACGGGTCTTATAGGAGAAATAAGCTGTGTTGGAGGAGGTCCACGCTCTCCGAGTACTCTTTAGGTTCAATTCTTAAACTATCCTCCACATGATATTTAATAACTATCGCTATATCAGAGATTCTTGGTGATTGTAGTAAGGTATATTCCTTCCATTTGCTTACTACTTCATGTAAATCAGGCTGTTGAAGATTTGAAGATAGACGACGCCGTGGGATTGGATTGGTGTGAGTAACTAGTTCGGTTTATTGTCGATTGCAATTAACCCTTTCTTTTTCTCTTAAATAATCATTATAGTTGTACATATACTAAGTACATTGTTATCTTTGTATTTTGTAGTGAATTAATGTCAAAAACGTTGATACATGTAATAGCAATCCAATCCCATGTCGTCTATCTTCAAATGTTGTTTATCGCATCCCTGGGACGAAAACCACATATCAGCACTTGGTTTCACGTGCATCGCAGACTTTTTGGAAAAATGGTAACTAATCAATCTTTTATGAGAAAACATGAAATGGATCAACAAAACCCTTGTTACCAAGCATAGACCTTGTTAACCTGTGTTGCAATTCAGGGAAATGAACCAGAGGCGGTGTGGTCCATCCGCACATTTTCACCCCTAAAATACTGGAAAAATTGTCCTTAGAAATTATAGTCAAGTGGGCTCCATCAAGAGAAACTACGACAATTTTCCTACTCTAGTTTCTTTAAATTATAAAGCAATCAGAAACTCTACTAGACGATTTTAAACTGTCTCCTTTTTTTTCAATTTATTGCATTGGTCATTGCGGAACAATAATTTTGCAAATCAAATTCTCACAAAACGAGGTTAGACTACCATGAACTCCTTTTCCAAAGCTTTTCCTGGGCCATTTACTTTTGCCTCCCTCCCTCGTCCCCCTGAAATGAATGGTTAATAACAGATCGTTTGAGTGTTGGGTGACAGAGGAGATGGGGAGGAAGGAACGTGTAAAATACAGTACAACAGTACATTCTCAGTTAATTTTTACATTGACTAATTTCTGCATTAAACCAAGGAGGAGAGTAAACTGGAGTCGTTTCACGCCTGATTAAAGGTATTTCGGTTCAAATTTTATACAGATTAACGAACATATACTAAACTGTACCAAAAAGCAAATGATGCTTTTCTCGAACAGGTTTATTTCAAGACAAATAATGCAAGTGTTGCCATTCCTACACACCTCTACTAGATACGCTTTTAATGGGAGATATCGGTGTTTACTGTAGGAATGCCTCTTAACAATTGTTTATTTCAATCATCTGGTAAGTGATGAATCCAGCTTTTCATTTGAACATGGTCATGTTATTTGCTGTCAACTGTCTTGCAATATGAAATAATTCATAAAACACGAAGCCCTGTTATACTGAATACGAATAACACCCCATCACCAGCCCTTGATTGGGTAAGGAGTACGATTTATTACACCTCTGCTAGTTCAATCTTGACATAGCTTGTAAGATCGACATAAAGGAAGTATTATAAGCACTGAAATGCCGATAGGTGGTCGGCATGTATACAATTAGAAACTCTACCATATAGGATTACTAAGATAACATAGAGGTTAATAGAATATTTTTCTGTGTATGATTACAAATGTCACTGACAATTTGATCTTTTTAAATATAATTACCTTGGATAATATGAATAGCATCAAGTCAGTAATGTCAATAAGACGTTACTAAAAATTTTTAATCGAAATCTGCAACAAACTATTTCACTCTGCAACACACCACGTATATATGGAGTCTCCTTTGCCAAAAGTGTACAACTTTTCTTGTCCTCTACACGACAACGAATACCTGTTGCTATTCTACTATCATGGTATTCTTATTTACAATGTGCGAGTACTTTATGTAACGTATATTCAACTGACTCTCATAATGGCTCTGTTACAGATACCGACATTATTAAGTCCCTTAGAAATATGATAACTTTGAAGGTCCGTCGTTGATTGAAATCGGTTGTTATTATTATTACTTATTTTTCGTTTAAATAAATTATAAATAATTTCTTTCAGTCCTTTTCTGATTTCCTTCATTCTAAGTCCGAATATCAGTGGATTCAGGGCACTGTTAAGGTATGCAACAACTAAAGTCCATCCATATGCAATAAAACGATGCTCATAAAATGTCTTGGAGGCAAAACCAGCATACACAACAAAAAGAACTATTACAGCAGGCATGTAACATATTACCATGGCAATCACCATGACAACAGCCAAGTATGTCACTTTATTGTCTGTACGATAGCGCCTACGCTGTTGTGCTCTTCCCCTTAGAGTTGCTTCATTCCGTTGTCGAATTTCATTGGATACCCTTCTTACAATACGAACCATCTTACTTTGTACGAAGAGAATCCAAACAAGACTTAAAGGCATTAGGATAGAGACCATCACGAAGTACATGATGAATTTTGTTGTGAAAAAACTACAAATCACCAGCATTGTGGTAATGATCCAACATGACAGTGTGACTTTTAATGCTAAATATCTATCGTGATTATGTCTGTCATAAAAATATGGATAAAAAACAGCAACATATCGATCTGTAGAAATGAGCAGAAGCGAATTAAATGATGTTGCCACTAGAATATACCCAAGTGCAAATCCAGGAATGTAAACGTGGCATGCCATCCATCCTTTGTAAACAAATAAATAAACAGCTCCAATGGCAGGCAAAGAAACAACCCCAGTGATCAAATCCGTAAATGCAAGTCCACATAAGAAGAAGTAAGTATTTGTCCACAGTTCTTTCTTTTTGTACACTGTTAATAAAATTAGACTATTTAAGACAGTGACGATTGGTGCTAGAACACAACAACAGACAGCAATTCCCATCCAATTATAACGATCTGGATAATCCAGTTGGAAAGAATATAAAACATGGAAGCATTCTCCACTGAGAACATAGGTATCATTTCCTGTCATGGTGTATGTGTTGATATTGATTCTCCAGAATAAAGTTTCTCAGTATTCCGTGGACATCATCCTGTTAATAAATAATAAGAAAATGCATTTTAACGTAGTAACATGTGTATGCCAAGAGTATATACCAAGGAGATCCTTAAAATCGTCAACAACACAGATAGCAAATTCAAGGGTGTAGACCTTCGTTAAAGCCACCTTTGGCACCTGGTGAATATGTATGAATTGCAGTTAAAAGTAAGATTATTTTCATACTACATTTATTAAAGATGTTGCTCTTCTTTAACCCATTGTTCTTCAGTGAATTGTTCTTCCTTGAAGACACTTAGAATCAAGACTAGCCTTACCAAACACATCCTTTGAAACACACGATTTTGCTTCCCTTTTTGTCCCTCTGTCACGGCTTTTGTCGTCTTTTCAAAGAACTTTCCAATGTTTGTCTGTCCTGACTCTTGAAATACCTTTTTCATCAGGTTTTTTCCTGTCGTTTTCTACACGATCCAAACGTGAGCTGATGATGATTCCCTTTAAAAACGGCGCAATAACGAGGCTTTCTGGTCTATTGTCAACAGTTGTATCTTTCTATCAGCACTTCAGTTAAGAAGCTGGGTGCGACAGCTAACTAAGTGATAAATAATTGCTTTCATTTCATTGGCTATGAATCCACAGCAGAACGTTTTGCCAATAAATTGCTTACGATCGTCTCAAACAGTAAAAGAATAATAGAAACTAAAATGACGAGATCGACCAAATTATTACTCGTCCGCAAACATTTCTTGTCTCAAAAGGCATTGCGTGCACCCCTACCCCCTACGAAGAGGGCAAGGGAGCAACTGCCCCTACTGCCCCCAGCGTAAGCGCCCCTGGTCTTACCTTATCAAGAACTATGGAATAAGAAAATAACAGGTGTTAATGAAATATAATATGGTTAGATAGATTGAAGAAGGGAATGTCAATGTTATGACATATAATAGGCAAGAAATTTTCTTTCCTGTATACGCTCCTTGCCCGAATAGCTCATTGGGGCATTCTAGGAAAGAGAATGACAAGCTCAAAAATGATCCAACTTCATGGACTTCGAGAGTTTATTTTAATCTGTCTTGAACGGAAACTTTACATATTAATTATAAAAGTGGGCAATTTGATTCTTACTTCAGATGATAATCACACTGTCACCTTGATCGCTACATTATCAAAGTTTATGAGTACAACAATGAATTTCTTGACCAAAGTTAAGACATCCCAGGTGTATATTCATGACACAAGAGTATTGTTCATCCAGTTTCATATGGTTCTACCTATTTAGAGGATGACTTCTGACAAATGAAACAGTTGTATCTTAAAACTTGAAATACAGTTATTTTATAAATAAGTATTCATGTATCTCATCAGGCGTGGATGCAAGGATAGTTGAAGATTCATGTATCTTCTGCTTTCAGTACATTAACAGTCACACAGTTCATGACAGCAATAAAAAGAAGAAAAGTTTATAGTAATACCAGGTACTAACTCATAATTTATATCCAAACACAATTTAAAATTTTCTGACTTAAAAGATCATGCCATACAACCAAAATAAAACAATAATTATAAAATGACAACGGCAACGTGTTAAACATGGGTCTGGTATCACATTACGGACTGATAGGGTGCTTGATACTAAAATGTGCATTAATGACTTCATGGCCAATACTATCAATACTATCAGCAGGGAAAATAAATTAGTCAAATATATTCCATTGCTTACCGATAAATTTTCGAAGAGTAGACAAATTGTTCTTTTTGGATTCTTGTAGGCTGCTCAGACTCAAAAGAAAACTCTAGCGACAACTCTTTTATGGAGAACAGAGGATCTTTAGACTGCCATGGCAACGCATATAACTGAAGGCGTTTTGTCATATACATCTGGTTCACGTTCCTACTTCATCGACCTTTGGCAGTGTGGTGTACCACAAAAGCCTACACAACACAAAAACATTGTGTTCTTAACGTTTATCCCCTCCACAGACGAAGATACACCTAAAAGGCATTTGACAAAAATTCTCCAAGAAAATCTTGTTGTAATTGTTGTAATAAAATATGTCTAAGGCAAATCAAACAATGAAATACTTTTGTCTTTAATTAACACGGAACTAATCAATGCTGATGAGCACGTGCTTCATTCGTTTGCTACTGGCGATGTTAAAACTGATAATGTGTCATAGCAGAGGAGGGGGAAGTAGCAAATGAAACCGGATGTTAATTATTAATATCCGTTTCAGAGGCTGAAGTGATTTCAAAGGAGTTGCAGTTGAAGGGAGTTGATGGACATTTGACAATCTCATAGGTGTGCCAAAGAGTAAACGTTTGCAACAAAACTAATGACAAGTTATGATATAACTTGCTAATGTTATTTTAGTTGTTAATGGATTCATACTTGATGATTGATGATATTTCCTATGTGCATTTTTTTCTTGTTATGCATTGACTAAAGTCACTTGTACAAGGGAAAGGTCAGACCACAGCACTTTCAAGGAAAGTCAATTGTTAGATTTGAACCCCATGACTTATCAACTGTATTACTATTGCCTCCAATGATAAATAGCGTAACTTGTTAGAAGTGTCAAGCAGTGGCATGGCCATGGGGAAGTATGTGGGGACAATCCCCCGTCCCACTTTTGGCGAACGATAATCCTAAGGATTCCTTCAACGCTCTGTTTTATAGAATAACTGCCACGAAATTATTAAATTTCTTGATCTCTAATGGCAAGGACAATATTGGGAGAACATTCCAAGCCAAAGTAAAAGGGTATGACCCCAAAAATGATAATGGAGTGGTGTCCCTGGACCCTGTTAAATTCTTGCTCCTCCCCACTTATTAACCCGGGCCACGCCGCTTGTGTCAAGGGTGCAGAGTAATAAGGACAAAATACGGGGCTCGATTACAAGCTGACATCAGTTGTTTTACAAAAAAAATGCGTTTATCATTTTCTATCTTTGGACCTCCTAGCCTAGAAACTACTACCCAACTCCTTTGGCTAGTCATTGCATAGATCTGATTGCAGCCCATTGAAATCCCTGACCACTAGCTTGATATATTTTGCATTAATTTCCCGGTTCAGTGTCGTTCGTTTAATCCCGTGCTCGTTGCTTACAGCCAGGGAGCATGGATCATTGCACCGGTGCTCTCCATTGGCTCTTCTCTCGAGCGGTTGCGTCGTACTATCCGAATCTCTTCTCTGTCCGGTCCCTGATAACGTCCATCTAGGGCTTCCATTATCGTCCTCTCTATGCATAAATTCTTTCGTGGAGGTTCTTGGTCTGGATAGTATGTCCAAACCAAAGTACTGTAGCTTCTGCTTTCTGATGGTGGCCAAGAACTACCTCCCTGTCTCTATCTTTCTCAAGACTGACTCGTTGCGTTCGTGGGCAGACTAGCTAATTCGCAGTGCCACTCTGTAGCACATCATCTCAAACATCTTCAGTCTGTTGACAGCAGTTGCTTTATGGGTTCACATCTCACAGCCATAAAGAGCCACGGATCACATCAAGGTCTTCAGTAGCTTAGTGCTTAAGATTAACAGGCTCCTTCCATGGGATTAGGAGGGACGTGAAGGCAGTTATTGTTGCTTCAACAATCAATGATGGAACCCAGGTACTAAAACATGTCCATGTGCGCCAGCATGACACCCCGGCATCGGCTATTGAGCTGCTCTGATATTATTGTCATTTGACTTACATGGGAATCGCAGGTATCTTTGAAAGTCACTAACAAGAGCGGCATCTGTGAGAAATGGACGCAAAGGCATACCGAAGGGGCATTTTACAAATTTCTGAAAGACAAGAACTTTTCCTTTCATTTTCTATTCAAAAGGACTGTCATGGGTACAGCAATGCAAGCATGGTAAAAACATCCAACTACGTTATTATTAAATGTTGTTTTACAACTTTGCGCCTCAATATACGCACTATTGCGTAGATACCATGACAACCAAGATCAAAATAAACGTCACCATTCTACAAATAAAAGCATTCAATAAGGCAAACAATGATGTAAATAATGAAGGATTTAATGCACACCATGCATTGAACTCAATGTACATTTGAATTAGAATTGTAAGAATGCATGCTATAAATATTCAGTAGTTTGGTGAATATTACTGACGTCTTCAGAGTAAGCATATTTACATTTAAAGCCAATTAAACTGGCATGTATAAGTAATCCAAATAATTTTGAATTGACCTTATAAAAGCATAATGCCGAGATATTAAGAAGAGACGCCATTTTTAATCAACAAAGTTGTGTGTTGAAGAGGTCAACAGATAAGTCTTTAGATGTCGTATCTTGGCTTAAAATTACGATGCTTGATATGTGTCTGAAATGTTTAGAGCAAGTCGCAAGTAAGAAGTAATTCGATACTTAACGATAAAAGAATCGCCTTTTATCAAACAGGAATAGATGACTTGAATGATGGTGTCTTTTGCAATTGTTGTGTCAAGGGCAGCATCTTCGTTCATTAACATCAAACAAAAATTGAAAACAAAAACTATTCTAGTTCACTGGTCGGTTAAAAATAATCTACAATATTTACCATCGTATCCTTTGCTAATTTCTGCCTGATTCTAGTGCTAAATATCCCTCGTAAAGCAGCAGTGTTGGATTGTCAGAATGACATGACAAGTTCAAACTGCATGCAGTTACGTTTTTGTAACTGTTCCAAGTTGACAGCGTGTGGAGTGGACATAAACAAATAGTGTAGTATTTCGCTTTGTAATTTCTATATGTACTTGACACTTGTTTTTAAGAGAAAATGATCAGTTTCATTTGTAGCTGAATTTTTATAAACTTGAGGACAAAGTGACGCCAATACTCGGATAAACATTTATCGATTCTGTTAAAGGATAAATACAATATTGTCTATTGTAATGACTGCCATCATGTGTTCAATCGCTAGATAATTATTTTACAAGAACGAATAACTAAAGTAATGAGTTCCACTGACTGCTTTCCGTATTTTTTGTGCTTTGAATCGCAGAAATTTCTAAGAGCAGCGAGAACTATGCTACAAGCTTGAGCGTAATTTGAAGAAATTTGAAATATAGAAAATCTCCTTGAAAACTCCTAACATTGCCATGAAAACATACTTAAAAGCTTGCTTTGCAAGAAAGTTTTCGGAGAATTGTCATAGCTAGACCGTCCTTCCATCTAAATATAATAGAGTCTGTCTACGTTAGAACAAGAAAACCTGTACTCTGTAGGCAGAAAGAGTTCGTTTTTCAACTCGGACTCTCCCAGTAATGTTTTGTTTCTTCATGTTCTCTTTGTTTCGTTTTCCTTTCTTGTTTATGATTGGCTAGTTTCGATACATGTTTTATACAAGAAGGTTGCCATATATCTATACTTTCCTTTCTGATGATTCATACTCTGAAGAATGCGAGACAAAAAAGTTTTTAAATATATTTTTAGCGCAATGTCGCAAATTTTCAAGGAGAGTTGTAAGTGTTGTATCACAAAAAGATTGTTAAAGGAACAAAAATATTTTGGAAGTCTTATCAACATGAAAAATCTGGATCTGTGCTATGTCCATAAATCTCTTGTAAGCTTTTAAAATTTTACTAGCTTGGTTTACAAGAGGGTCATAAGAAGTACTCTTAACGTACAAAGATGTTGTAAATTTGGTAATTTTGTATACGTTCCAATAGACATAGAAAGAGGCGTCGTGTTTGCATTCGAGAAAATATGCATTCAAATTGGCTCGTTTGTTTCCATAAGTTGACTTCTGTTCTTTGCATTGTCTTGATAATCCAGTCTATCATTATCCAGAACAAACGCAGATGATGATGGATACCAATAGTGGAAAAAGATGATCTTTGAAGCATATACGCCAATAGACATGCAATGTATTAAATGTATGGATAGCAGTTTTTTCTGCTCATCTGTGCAGCAAAGATTGCTTCAAGTTTGTAAACATGAGCATGCACATAAGAGCCAGGGGCTCGATGAATTATAAAAGTCAGAGAGCTGATCAATGTTCTAAATTGAAGGGTTTTCAAGCACAGAATTTGCCAGATTCCGTCAAATTTTATCCTGTGCAGCTACATTTCATTCGCGATTTCCCCCACACCCATATGCATAAGCCCTACTTTCAAGCACAGATTTACGTATAATTATGATTTTGCTTCTCTACTTTGTACAAACCCTTTGCACAAGGAGTAAACGTTTACTTCCATAGTCCAGGATTTTGCGTGAGTCATTAAATAGTGCTTTGTTTTTTATCTGGCCAACTGTGTGATAATGAACACCTTTTGGTAAACAAAAATCGTCAAGATTAATTAAACAGTATGTAAACATATTACATAAGTTTATTTTCCAGAACAACTGCTGAAAAAGTAAAATCTGCAGGTCTCTTGTCATGCTGCACATATATTTGATCTTCGTTTGGCGTGCCACCTTCAAATCTGCTTAAAGCTCTTAATAAAAGAAGGAAAAAGAAAGATTTCTTAACTCATAATAGCACGTAGTGCGTTTTAAGAAGCTACCTTAGCCTAGAGCATAGGATATTGATCGGGTAGCTGGCTGCAGTAGCACACTCGACCTGAAGCACGTGATGTGTACATGGTATTCGATACCATTTTGCTGCAAATGAAGAGTAAGAAACTCTGCCGAGATGTGCAGAGATATCATTCCTTTTCTCATATTGAAGAAATGGATATTCTCAAGAGCAATTGATTTTGAAAGTACGGATTGAATAGGTCGGCAGACTAACTAGCAAAATTAACTTACTACAAACTACGACACAAGAAACTGCTTTAAATAACAACGAAAAAACACTTCGTTTGGTAACTTTTGACTTCAAAAATGAAAAAATTTACTATATAACAATTTGAAGACAAATTTCAGACAAACATATAGTTATAAGGCTATATTGTGAATAATTATTGAACGTCAATTTCTTAATGCTGCCGCCAATTGTTGAACGTATGTAGGTTTTGTACCATATAGTGATGTTCATTGATAAATATATGTAATCAAAAGCTGCGAACACATTATGATACTAATGTTGGATACGAAGCAAATTTTACTTAGTGCGAGACGCATTGGTTTTGTAGTAGCAAGTAGACCCTGTTTGAAAATGGTATGCTAATTAATGATTCCTCCTCATGCCTCCTCACGTTACTGATAAGTTTGCACATTGATGCTTTTGGAAAAGCAAGATTAGTAATTTTAGTTGATCAAATTTGAAATAATTACACAAAAGAATATTCCCAATTTATTTCATGGTAGAGGTAATGGTAAGATCCGCATGGAGCTCAGAGATTTCTGGTCTGCCTTTACAGCTTAGGAAGTGTCAACGTTCAAGATGCTTAAATTAAAAAATAAAAAAATATATCAACAAGTCAAAAGAATCACGGTTATTACCAGGAAATTTCTTACCTTTTATCATATATATTCCTGACCTCAAACTTGAACTTATGCTCAGTAATTCTGCGTTCTGAAATCTTACTTGATTGTGTTTACCCATGTGAAGCCTATTCATGTCCTCTCCGTATTGACATCTAAAAGGAAATTTGTCGTTTTATTTCATCATGTTACACTAAGTGGCGGCATCTCAAGGTATGGTTTATGAAATGAAAATGATATTACATATCTGGAACTTTATAATGGATTGTAAACACCACTCTACGTAAATTTAACAAAACTTTCTACCGCAGATTGTTTCACATTGAGTCATCAGAGGAAGGTATTAAAAACAAACAACCTGTTAGCTTCAAGTGTTGTTTCAGCTTTTAAAAGGATAAAATTTATTCAGCATTCGCTTGTGACAATATTGGTAACAAATCCACTTTTATAAATAGGAAATCAATATTGTGGAAATACATAGTAACTTGTACTCTATTTGTAGGGCACAACATATACTAAACAAAGTCTTTCAAAGAGCTGTTATGGTTTTTAGACGATGAACCTAAGCTCCTGTTGAGTTTGCTTGATCACTTCAGCCAAAAAGTAAAGAAAGAAGGTCGTATCTTCACCAAAAAAAGTGAAAATTTGGAATAACTTGAAGGATTCTAAAAGACAGCAAGTATAAAATAATCACAACAGACTGCCCCAGAAGCTAGGACAGAACCGAAATAAAGTTGTAGTTGTCGACTAATAGAGCTTTAAACCTAGGTCTCACCACTGCAAAACTGTTGTCATTTTCAATAGTACAAGATAGAAGTAGGCAAGGTGGTTATGTGTAACGAACAGAAAATAATTATGACAACCTGAACATGGCCCCAGAATTTACAGACTGTAAAACTGACTCCTTTTCTACTGAGCTAAGTAGCTAGGTAATGGTAAAGGCATCTCATTCATTCAGTTGCAATCGCCCACTTGTGTAACTGGGTGTCTGCCTATTGACACAAACGCATACAAGTGTTAAGTGTTAGGTGCCTACAAGGTAAACCGTTTCTACAAAACAAGATTCAGGTAATAGCAGGCTTGTAAGTCCTGAGTAAAGGCACAGAAGTAAATTTGATCATCTTTAGGATTTTTTATTGCCTCCATCTACTTGAATTAAAGATTTATTAAATCGTTCATTTTTGTCTTGGCTTTAATCTTAATCTTAGTTTAATGGAGTTTCCTTTGGCTCTTTCAAAATATAAAGCAGACAATGTAGTTTTCTAATTTTATGATTTAGGTGTCGAAGAAGACTTATTGTGAGTTTGTAACTAAGAAGACGTTAATTGGTATATTTTTTAGCAAAGACAATTCATTTTAGATTTGCTTCTTGATGTAAAATATCCCCCTTGTTATGCCTCAGTACATCAAATGAAACAGCTTTGTGAGTCAATTTAAAAACATTCAAACGTTTCAAAACAAGCTACCTTTCAGTTCCTATTAGAACCTTAGTGGCAACAGAAAAGGCAACAATAATTCAACTTTTATTTTTTTAGGCAAAAAATCAGTTTATTATGACCAGGCCTTGATTTATGAAGACTAGCAATTAATGGTAAATGTATGCCAATTGTTAGATGTTAAAAATTTATTTGTCGATTGATTGCACTATCATGTTATTATAATGTCAGGATTACTTCACTATACAACCAATGCACATGATTAATTTCGCATCATAGGAAATATAGCCAAGTATCGTAAGCATGAAGCACTTAATGATCTCCCTTCCAATTCTTGGATCAAACAAAAATAATGCACAGCAAAATAAACAACCATCACCTGGTTTTAACACATTTCAAGATGTGACCCAGAAAAGAAAAGTAGCACTTTGGCTTGTTTAAAAGAAGACAAAATACAAATCAAACCTTGAGAGAAAGAAAGTATTTAACATTGGAAAATCGAGCCAAAAAATTGCCAGTCAAAAAAGTAGATAGAGTAATATAAAATCTCTGTTGTGGCGAATCAAGAGTTTAAAAATCAGTTAATAAGTTGTGAAGTAGAAAAACAATTAACCTGTTGGTTTACTAATTCAGTTGACAGAGCATGGACACTGTTAAGAGTAGGACCTTGAAGTTGATTCCTGCTTCATTTTGTGTACTTTGTTATGTTTAGTCGCAAATTACCTTTTCGGGGAATGTAAAGCTATAAGGTATAGATAGGGTAACGCCCGAGTTAAAAAGATATTTAAGCAATGACGTTATCAGCGGATAATGATTGGATACACTAACATTGTTGAATTTCTGTGGCAGCGTAGTGTAGAAGATTAGGAGATGATCCCTTTGTTAGTACCTGCATTTGAAAAAGCGAAAGCTAGGTCATACTCTTTCCACTTTACTACTTTCATTTACAGACGGAAAGGATAAAGTTGCTTACTGTATTTATCATATTTCAGCTTTTCCTTCGCAGCTGATGTCAAAGAATAATCAAAGGGATCACCATCGGGTCACATGGGAAGATCATATTGTCCTGACCCTTCCTTAAGACTAAAAAGATTTGAAAAACATCTGAAGGATACAAAGCGTGCACATTTTTAAAGCAAGGGCTTTTTTACAAAGCGTTTTCTCTTGTACTGATCATGTGGACATGTCTAAATATCTTCTGTGAAGCAACAAGCAAAAACATAACTGAGGGAAAGAAGCAAAGTTACGATTGAGAAAAAGAAGACAAGGTCAACTAGACAAAAACGAAATATGAAGGAGAGAATAATCGATTCGCAAACTTACAACACTCCGTTAAACAACTAGATTGAAATATCAAAATTCGCTTTATCCAAAAGGTTAGATTTATACTCCCAAATGTAAATCACCTCCACAAGATATATTTTGAATGAAAACTTAGCTTTGGCAACATTAGCAAAGAAGTCACTGTACTAGATTACTCAAGATGAGCCTTTGAGGAGGCGCTGCCTTACAGCAGGATAAAATTTGCTAAGAGATAGGACAAAACGTGCATGATGTAACGATGGGTGACATAGTACATAAAACGATGCTAAAATCATCTACCAAGTTAAAACTTGATTTGTTTTCTAAACGTAAGGAAACATTGTCGATCGCAGACACTATTACAAAAAGTATTTAGCAATTCTTAAAAAAATAATGGAGACACGGAGTCACGGATATATACTAAAAATTGAAATACATGCACGCCACGCATGCATGCTTTAAACCACGATTCAAAACCTGCCCATATGGAAAGAAATCCCATCTTTAACTGATCTCAGAGGTACAATACAATTTTATCACGACTACTAGAGTACGACCAAGAATGTAGTGCACTTCATTAAGTGTACCACATGTGACATTCTTTAGGTATTTTATCGGGATCAAATACTGCGAAATTCACGGATTTGGGCCAAATCCACGGAACAAGATACCAACAAAAAATGTTTCGCAGTCATCCGCGGAATTAAATCGCCACAAAAAATGTTGGGAAAAAGCTTCCCTCTGCTCCGAAAAAAAAAACAGGAACATAAGGCATGCTTATTTTATATTGTTTAAATCATATAATATCTCATACAAACCAGACTTAACCATCCTTAATCACAAACAAACCCTTATAAGAGTCACAAACCAACCTTAATCAGAATCAATCACTATGCATTTCATATTGCCTTTGCTAATATCCAAGTTTTGTCTTCTAAACATCGTACCAATAAGCGGATTTCATTTTTCTCTCTTTCGGGGGTACGGAAGATTTCCTTGCTTTTATACTTTCATCATTATTTGTTGACGTTGATGGAACATCTAACTCTCTCAAAAAATGAACCTGACATGACCTTCTTTTTATGCCCTGCGAACCACGATCTCACTAACTCAATTTTATTTAAATAAAGTACGTGAAACGAAGCGCTCATTTTTAGAACGCTACGTAAATACTTAGAAAATATAAGACATTATCGCGATGATTATAGTATCTGACTTTGCCCAGACCAACCACGATATGTAAAGTGACATTAAATACACTGTCGCCTGATATCAAACTTAGGAACACCACCACAGACTCAGTGCCTAGTAAGCCCTTTACCCCAACGGATCTAAATCGTGACATCAATTTGCACTCTTATACAATACACAGGTGAGTACGTTAAACTTTGGTTAAGAAGACATGATCAATTTAACATGTACCTTTATCAGAAAATAATACATCACCAACGCTTATGAGAAAACAAAAATACCAAAGAATAGTAGCGAGCCTTTCCTGACTAATCATAGTTTGGTGTATAAGTTCACAATGCTTTCGTTTTTATGCGAGGATTTTTGTCTTTAAAGATATTCCCAAAACGGACACACTGACGAACCTCGTCAACAAAAGATAAATCCAAAACAATATGGATTAACCTGACCAAATTCCTTGCTGCTGTCTTAAGCCTTTTTCTTCAGACACATCTGACAGACATCAGTATAGATATGAATTTTAATGAAAATTTTAAAGAAAGAAGCTTGATGGTGGTACCTGAGACGCTAATGTCCTTGCTCCACTAACCCCCTCTCCCCTTGCACGCCGTCCTGAATGAAACTGAGTATGACATGGTTAATTGTTTCTAGAACTATACTACAATCAATATCGCTAAGTAATTTAATTATTAAGTAATGTTATTCTGAACCCTTCAAATGAGGCTATCTGTCCTATTGATAATTAAATTTAGTGTTATCTTTGCAACTGTGTCTAAAAACAATCAGATTTGATGTTTATTTCTATTAAATTCATGGCAGTTGTGGCATTGGAAACGTTTAATTGGTATGATTCGAAAAGGATAACAGTGTGACTCCTAGTAATTTCTTGTCTCATAGCGATGTGCGCGTGATATCTTGCAACCTCTGACTTGCAATATTATGTAATGGCCTTCTACACAAGATCCCGGTGTCTAGACAATGATTACAGTCGAAAAACGATGGAATAAATGAATAAACTATACGTCACACTTAAATGTACTTGTGAGAAATGAAAGATCAATTAAGTACGAGTATGTTTATAGGATATGGAATGTTTTCTCAATAACACCGAAGGCGTACTTTGATTACTAGAGGCAATTGCGCGAAAAAACTTTTAAAATACAGAGAATGTATCATTCTCCAATGTTCGAAAGGGTATGCGTGTAATGATCATGTACACATGAACACACATAGATTAGAAGACAACATCAAAGAGTACCTTTATTCGTTGATAATTTTGGGTTATTTTGAACATGCAGCATATATTTCTTCCAAAAGCCATCTTTGAAGGAAAGAAAATCTTCCTTCACTGGTTATTTGCAAACCAAAGTGACCAGCTCATTCCAAATTTCTAACTCATTCAAACTTACCTCTCTCTTTGCTTGGACAGGAGAAGTAAACATGACCTTTCCCTCCTGAAAGACGATTTCTCTCCTGTTTAAGATAGCATATCCTTTCGCAATATCATTTCAGCAGCAATCACAAATGCCGTTATTTAATGACAGTATTCAAGATTAATTTCCTGTGATCTCAGAGTTTTCTGTTGGAACCGGCACTTAAGGATATCATTTCAAATGAATTTTCTAAAGGATAATTGTGATTAAGAGTACCCTATGACAGCTTTTTTCCACAAAGCGTGAAGCGGAACAGTAAAACATTTAAGAGGATTGAACTTACGATGTCCCTCAAGTTGATCAGCCCGTGAATAATATTCAAGAATCATTGTATATTAATAAATCATAGATCATTCCTTTTCGATCTACATTCATGGAAAGTTACAGTTGTCACCTTATGAGATTGTTAATCGAATCCTGCGGATGTGAAATATCTCATTTATCGTAGACTTGTGGATCATTTCACCCAATTTTACGATAATTTTACGATAATTTCGATACATTCTGGGGTGCCCATGCCACAGGGGCAGTGGGGTAAGCTACCCCCGTTGCCGTAGTGGTACGGGAGCAGCACGGGGCAGCAAAGTGCTCTTTCTGAGAAATTGGTTTCGGAGAAATGTTAATACCATATAACTTATATAAGGAATTTCATATAAGTATCTAGATCATCCGCAATCACACTAATGAAAGTATTCTTTTTGCTTTCAAGATCACGATCACACTATGTTCTGAGGAGATCTTTAGCACAATAGGCCTATGCTAAACAACGATTCTCAACTTGTTTCATTGGCGCCCTTTCTGTGATTACTGTCCCCGCCGCATCATGAAGCGTCCGGCGGCTCTGAATATCACGGCCATCACGTTACACATTTGATTCTACCCTCGCTGTACATATTAAGTAAAATCAAACAAGCAGTTAAACATTTTAAAAGACATGATATAAATTGATCGCAAAAATGTAACCGCCTCCGGATATCGTGAGTGGAATTCTCGATAGAGATACTGAGGTTTCAGTGTGCTTGTAATAATGCTTGCCAGTGATACGGAATGACCCAGATGACTGAGACAGGGTGTAAGACGACACAAGTCGCTTTGTAATAGTATCTACTGACATCCAACTACTATCCGAGTAGACTTCTGTACCTTTATAGTTGCTTCCATTATTCCCGTTCATGTCTTATGACGTATCAATCTTTTCCAAGGATTGTGCAAAGCAATGTCGAGTATTTAAAAAGTACATGTCCGCGTTATGGCCATGTGATCAGTTAATGTAATTTGCATTTGTAAAATAATTGTATGCTTGGGATGCTAGATGGTCTCCTTTAAAGGTTTAAGTTGATATAGAATAGATAAACAGAAACATTTTGAAGACTGTGCACAGATGTCAATTCTGGAAAACTTGCTCATTTCGACGAATGGACCCTCTCATCTTCAAAAACGCCGCTTTACAGCCAAAAGTGCGAGTAATGTTACTTTGAAACAGTTTTAGATACTTCCTAGGACTCCTTACCATTCATATTTGTTGCTGTACCTCTTGAGGATCTTTATTCGCCTTTTAATAGTTAATTATTTTATGTTTTGTTGACCCCGCAACTGAGAAATATAGAAATCAATATCCTGATATCGGACTCGCCTTTACTTCGATAGTTGTATAATTGCTGATTGTCTTAAACTGACTACAGATAGCCTAAGCACTGCGTCTAAATTTGCAGTCTTTTGACCAACCGTTTTCCCTAACTAACACCTCCAATCTTGATACTATACAACCCATATAGTCTCTTAATTCCCAACTAAAGTTCAGACTTGTCAGCAATCAATACTTTTTAGGACCTTTTTCCCCATCTTTATTTATTTTTTCCAGCTTCTTTCTTGATATACTGCCTTTAATTTCATTTCCCTTCGACATCCTCTTCTATCTGTTACCTGCCTGTGCATTTCTTAATTATCATTTATCTGTTCCGTGAATCAAGACCCTGCAGTGAACATTGACAAAGACTTTCGTAGTCCCCAAAACTGCAGTAGCGCATAGCTTCTTTGGGGAAGTCTCTAAAATAGTAAGGAATGAGAAAATCTTGATGATTCGGACTTTGGATCTATTTACTGTATTGTAATTGTTCGTGTCGGGTTGTTTTCTTCCATATCTTATAAACATTAAGCTGCTCATTGTTACCTTTAAAAGAGAAAATTACAAATTTATTTTATTCATACAGAAATTGATTTTTATAATGATACAAAATTGATATTACTGGCGCTCACCCAAAAAGTAGCGTTATCCTTCCCTCCAAGTAATTCCAAACTGTCTCTGCTGGGTAAATACTTTCGATATTCCTTGTCAGATCTTCTTATATGTGCCTGCTAATTGGCAACTATATTTCTGCTTGATGATGTTCAATTTTGAAGAAAACTGTTATTACTGGGACTGCACTGAGATGTACTAAAGCAAAGATTATATTTACTTGAATTCAGACTATCATATCTTTAAATATGCTTGCGTTTTACAAGGATTTGGTACTCACCCAAAAAGTAGCGTCATCATCCAGGTAATTTCAAACTATCTCTACTGGGTAAATACTTTCACAATTCTTGAAATCTTCCTATTTGGAAAGGTTGAAGAACGAGGAAGCTATTAAAGGTATCCATTGCTTGGATCGTATTTAAACGATCTTGTTCATAATTTAGGCTTGATTGTACTTACATGCCTCTGGACACATACCTGATTGTAATGCTATAGAATGACAAACCTAGTACAGACATACTAACATAAATGGCAATGTCATCTGCTGCCACTTTACGCAACGAATACCGAGGCAGTTAGCGTCTTTTCATAATGCAAATGTCAATTAAATACCAGTGACCATAAGGAACTTCTGCATAATTGCTAACGTTGATTACTTGTACTCATCTGCCACATATTGTCTGTCATCTTTTTAACGAATTTCAAGGACCAACAAAGGGTCGACTTGCTTAAAATGGAGTCTGTAATTGCCTTTGTGAATTAATCTGGATTACAGTCTTCTATTAAAAAAGCCCCCAAACTTTGCTAAGATTGTTTAAGGAAGAATTACTTAAAATGCTTAGTAAAGAACAAGTTGTAGGATAAGTACACGCCATATGCCGAAGAGAATTCTATGTTAAATAATGCATTAAAGTTATATGATGTTATATATTCTGCTTTATGTGAAAATTCGTCTTTCCCATATTCTTTCGTCAATAAGATTTGTTTCCTGTATTTACATTTTCATTTGAATTTAGATGAATCCTATTGATCACATTGGTACATGACAAGTTGCTACAAAAGCGAATTTCATGATAGCAAACAGTACTGTGCATAAAAGACTTAGATCAGCAAGGCTCTAAAGTGAAAACACTTAGGACGAAATTCATTGATGGGCTCTAATTGGCAAACACGTTTAGTCACAAACTTAAATTATAATGTTTTGTAACTTTTTTCGCTGACAATTGTTTACAAGACCAGGGGTGTGTTCGTAGCTCACTTATGATTGGCTATTAAGAGACCTGCTCCAATGCATATTATTCCTGTTCATTATGTTTACTTGCAACTTCATGTTAACTCCGGCAAGGAGGCTACATTTTCAGCAGCGTGGGATTGTTTGTTGGTAACTTTGCGAAATATCTCAAGCAGTTATAAACTTATCATTCTGAAATTTTTCCAATAACTTGTAAACCGAATCGGCTCCCGCTTATATTTTAAGTGATTATCGGGATGATATCCAGGATTGTGGATTTGTTTGACATTTTCAGTGATGATACATAACTATAACCTACAGCTGGCGAGGAGGTCTTCAAGGGATTAAGTTCATCGTGCGGAACACCCTGTTAAGATGACGCCTATTAGTCATTTGCCATTTGCATTTTGAAAAAACTGAGAATGTTACCTGATAACTTTGGTTTAGCGGAGGTTTCCACTTTCTGGATGCTTCTAATTATCTACGTTTTGTATTTAGACGAGTCATAAAAATATAAAACTAAACAAAATTAAATTAAACTTAACTCAAATAAGGGAAAAAGAAAATAAAAGAAACTCGACAAGCAAAAGAGGCTGACCCACTGGAAGGGCATAGTCTTACACCTGGAAGGGCATAGTCTTATACCTGGAAGGGCATAGTCTTACACCTGGAAGGGCATAGTCTTACACCTGGAAGGGCATAGTCATACACCTGGAAGGTCATAGTCTTACACCTGGAAGGGTATAGTCTTACACCTGGAAATGCATAGTCTTACACCTGGAAGGGCATAGTCTTACACCTGGAAGGGCATAATCTTATACCTGGAAGGGCATAGTCATACACCTGGAAGGGCATAGTTTTACACCTGGAAGGGCATGGTCTTACACCTGGAAGGGCATAGTCTTACACCTGGAAGTGCATAGTCTTACACCTGGAAGGGCATAGTCTTACACCTGGAAGTGCATAGTCTTACACCTAGAAGGGCATAGTCTTACACCTAGAAGGGCATAGTCTTACACCTGGAAGGGCATAGTCTTATACCTGGAAGGGCATAGTCTTACACCTGGAAGGGCATAGTCTTACACTTTCGAGGGCATAGTCTTACACCTGGAAGGGCATAGTCTTGCACCTGGAAGGGCAAAGTCTTACACCTGGAAGAACACAGGTCATAAAAAAAGGCTTTAGTAAACGAGTTCGCGTCAGAGCCAAATCATATAAATAGAAAGAAGGTTATTGAAAAGTCATCATTGCTATTATGTTCATTCGGCATAGAGACAGATGCCGTTATTTAAACAAAAATATACGTGTAACATCTTTCTTATTTTGTGCAAACTGAAATTGGAATTGATACATTGCAATTTTGATGTTATGCGTAAAAGTATTTGAATTATCGTAATTTGAAATGCCTTTAGAGTCAATAAAGTATCTAGTTGAGAACTATCTTGATGGTATGTCGTATAGAATAACATTCCTCCGTATAGAACATCCACTAGATGTCTAAGATTCTATAAAATATAAGGAAATTTTCGCGCTTCATCTATATTTTCGACTGCACGTATCTATGTCACGTCATTAGATCCCTGTTAGTATAATTCATGATGATCTACACATCACAGATCTTTTGATTCCCTACGTCTGGAACTAGAGAGCTTTGGCATCTCTCTTCACACTTTTTATCTCAGCTCGATATTCCTTGCAAAACATATCAAAAATGAATCTTAGTATATTAAAGGTTCTAGTGATTCGTGAAATTAATCTTAAGGTAGTACAGAATTGAATTTGGGTTTGAACTGTTTTAGAAAAGAGTAAATAAATTTTTAAAGAACCTGGAGCTTCAAAAATTTCATTTTTCAAGTAAATATTTTACTTTTCTTATTTAAAATGTATAACCTCACTGCCAAACGTCATCCACGTGAAATATTTTAATGAATGACTAACTTGCTTTGCAACATTGATCAGTTTACTTGCTAACAGAGATGAAATTAATAAAGGTCTATTACAGGAAGTGTCAACTTTACTGTTCTAGAATATAATGCCACCGCTATGAGTGTTCTGTAGCTTAAACCACTCCTTTTGTTTGTTAATACATCACATGTTCTACCCACTTCATTCCTGTCATGGTATGAGTAAACACTTGTGGAGGTGGGAGAACATGTGGTACGAACCAAAACAAACCACCAACCATGTACCGGCTAGGTATTTCAGATACATCGATGAATTCTAATCCCGAATCACCAGCGGCAGAGCCATCACGCATAACAATGTAGAGACCATATAACCCACATGCTTATGGGTCATATGGTAAGTTTATACATAATATTTAAACTTATGACAGTAAGAACATATATTTAAACCTATAACAGTAAGAACACATATCTAAACTTATAGCAGTAAGAACACAAATTTAAACTTATAGCTGTAAGAACACAAATTTAAACGTATAGCTGTAAGAACGTGTCTTTAAACTTATAACAGTAAGAACGTGCATTTAAACTTATAGCAGTAAGAACACAAATTTAAACTTATAGCTGTAAGAACGTGTCTTTAAACTTATAACAGTAAG
>JANTCA010021578.1:0-23740 GCA_024741275.1 Chironex yamaguchii
TCAACAGACACAGTGCTTTTTATATATTTGTCAAGAGTGGGCATTACCACAATAGCTGCACTAAGTGGGAGCCGACTCAAAAAAAAAAATATATATAATATTTATATATATATATAAATATGACTATTCTCAATAAGGTGCATAACTAATATGTAACATTTTACATAAAAACATGGTCTCCTGATACAGAAAGAGTTAGAAGATTAAAAACCACCTAATTTCTTCCAGATGTGTTGGGAATGGACAGATGATCATGTTTCTAAATGGAGAGACTTGCTTTGGTTGTTGGAGCACAATGTGTTGACTTAAATTACTTCTGAAGGTGGTTGTGAGTGGTGTTATTGAATAGTTTTGGTTGTAACCAGTGCCCTTTGTGCATATATAACAGGATTGGTTTTTTGGCAACCTGAAACCTGTTATTAGTGTCCAAGGCTGTCAGTGTTGGCATTCAGGTGCAACCCTTGTTTACTTGTATGCAGCATTTGTGTGTTTTTACAGCATTTGATTTTTTCAACTGTTGTTACATATGTTTTGTTTGTGTAGTAGAAATCAGAGTCTTATAACCACTTTGTGTAAAGCCATGCATGATATTATTGATATCACCAAACAACCCTCCTGAGACAGTGTATAACATTACACCATTTTATACTCTCTGTTGTAAAAGAGAATTTTAAGTAGTTCATTTTCAAAAAATAAAGTATGTTACTTCCTGTTGTTAGCAAAAAAGCAGACTGATCAGAAAAGTAAAACTTGCCTGATTTGCCAGCAAAAAATTATCTACAACTAGTACCTTGTTACTGCCATTGTAAATGTATGTATATACTTCAACCACTAATTTGTTCAGTTTTTGTCTAGGAATTTGGTTTTTAGTTTATATGTTTATCTTGAAGTGATAAAATTGGTGTTGCTGGTGTCATTGAGAAATACCTTTCTTTTAGTCTTGATTGACCATAGCCATGTTAATTTTTATTGAAAGGTTGCTTTTGGTTCTGTGCTGTAAGCACTCTTGGTGTGTCTATGTAACAAACAATAGTTTTTTCATTTGATATGTTGTAAACTCTTGAGTTACGTTTTCCCTCCTTACCTATGCACTTCCCTGTCTTCAATCATTAAATTTACATACTTGTATTCATAAGGAACAACAATACAGGTATCTTGAAATTTCTAAATGAAGAAAGATCAGGTAATTACCCTTGTTATTTAAGTTAAGAATTTCTTGCAATTATATAGAGCATTAGTGCTATAAATAGTGATCAGATTATAATTTTTATAGTGGTTTAATAGACTTTTCCTTTAAGTACCAAATCACAACAAACACTTGTTCTTCACAGTATTTTATTGAGATGATGAAGTATGGTTTGATTTTTAATAGCACTGGTGTAAATATACAGGCCAGCTAAGTATTATTATGAAACAGAAAAGACTTAACAAATATGCACATATGATGCAGGGGTGGTGTTTGCAGTCGACCGGTTGACCGAGGTGACAAAATTTGAGCTCAGGCGACTGCACATTCATGAAATGCAGGCCCGGTTGGCGAGTAGCATATTCTGGGGATAGGCCTGCTTACCGGGACTCACTGTGCCTAATTTATTGTAAAAACAACATATTTAATCAAATGGTTTGTCAGCTTTCATCGCTTCGTTTAAACTTTAACTTTTTGTTACTCTGTTTCCACAGCAAAGTGCAAAATAATCCAGAAAATTTGACAAGATAAAAAAAAATGGATTTATAAGAACTACTAAATTACACTGAGCATTTTGGAAAACGATTTGCGATGCAAAACAGGTAATTTTGTACCTTGCACAGAATCTGAATAATCTGACTCCGGGCTAATAACTTTTCATCCGGGCTAGTAGCTTGGCTGCTTAGTTCCTAAAAATTTGAATTTCCAGCCCTGTGATGCTGCAAATGAATTCATTATAAAGTGGGATCCAACATTCTCAAGAACAGATTTAGGCTTTTTTTTTGTAATTCTCATGGGGTGGTTAACATTTCCGTGTTCCGGGTGCCATCTCCATTCCCTGTGTCATATCTTTACATTATCACTCCAAGTCTTTCTTCTTCTGCCTCATTTGCTTTTTCCAGGTGGTTCCCCCCTGTCACTTGCATAAGTAAGGTGCCACTTCTTGTTTTCCAATGCCTATATTTATTCTCTATTAACCTGCTACTAGCAATCTTCTCATCTGTGGGATTTTTATGCCTTCTTTCGCCCATGCATTCATCCTGTTCCCTCACAAGCTACAACAGTATCCTTTACAGTCACATTTCAAAAGTGGTGGTTTTTCTTCTCTTCTTTTTCAGGGTCCATCTTTCACAACCACATATTATCAGACTAATGCTTTCGCCAGTGGAACTTCAAGGTCCACACACATTTCCTTTCTGTTCCATACTTATTACATAACTGTGATGTTTTACATCTTGCTATTGGATGTTTTCTAGTTATCACTTTCTGGCTGCCTTCTTGAACATATTCAGCTTCTTAGTTACCCCTCTACTTCACCTCATCATGCCTATTTATGTGTGTAGTATTTGTTTTGGAGTTGTCAATTTGCCATCCACATCCACATACACAGCTTTTTTTTGAAGCAGATTTCTGATTGTACACGAGTCTTCCTTGTCTTTGCTGAGATTGTCCTATCAGAGCAGACTATAAACAAGAAGTTTGATTCAAAACATGCCATAGTTGGCTGAAATGTGTTTCCAGCGATTAATGAATATCTGTTTCTTGAGTAGTTGTAAAAATTTATCAAGACTTGGTTGTTCATATGGATGAAAGATTATTCTTTTGTGCCAGATTGTCATTTTCCTTCTTTAAATTTAACTGATCATGAAAAGCCTACAGTTGCAGAAAACATCTTTCATCTTTTGAATTTATATAGTTTATATAGTTTTATTTCTTGTAGTAGGCTGTGTCTTACTTTATAAGGTCAGGTATGTCTTTAGTTTCTTTTCCATAGAACATGTTTGCTTTGCCTTGCATGTCGTAGTCTGGAGACTTTCATTTTTTAATTACAGCGGGCAACAGGTTTTCTATCGTGTCGCTAGTTTGTTATGAGAAATATAATTACTACATTGGTTACAATCACTGGCTGGTTTCAGGTGGCTTGTTAGGTTTTGTCGTAAATATTGTGTTGGTACATAATGATGCCACTTTTTGAACCAGGCACACAATTTGATGGTAGGCTGTAAACGACTGACGAGATTTTAACGACCAGGTTGCGTGCCTAAAATCAGAATTTATACGCGTGCCTTTGTTTGCGTCTAATAAACAATAAAATCACGAGGTATGGATGAATTCTAGCCAGGGCAGAAATTGAGAGACTCGTTTAGGGGGCTTGTTTTGCTAACTGTTTTGTTGGCTTGTACCCTGTCAAAGTAAACAACCTCAGTGCCCCTTCCTCCAAATTTTAAGATTTAGTTGGATGGTAAGATTGCCTTAGGGTTACTGTACGAGACACAAAGAGTAAGCCGTTAGAAGTAACTTTGTTCTATTAAGCTGTTATTGATTTGCAGCTTGTTAGTGTGAATTTGTTACCCAGCAGGCAAAAAGTTGTCATTTTGATGTTAAAGATTAAACTAGATGCTTTCATTGGACGTATCGTGATCTTTAAGATGCGGTTAATGTCGTCAAAACATGAATAAATGGCAATCACGTGATGTTTTGATCACAGAGGAACCTTTTGTGGTAATGACCCTGATTTCATCCGTTTATTCTTTAAGTTTCCTTTAATTCTTACGCTCTTCTGCATATCATTACTACACATCCTTAATTTGCGATTGACGCAACTTTATTTCATAATTTTTAACTTGTTTGATTTGAGCAGGACGTTTAAACCCCTAAGAAGTATAAAAAAATTCAAATCGTAGCATGTAGTAATAAGCAGTGGTATGCTTGAATAGCCCTTTGGTAACCATAGTAATGAATTGTCATGCACTGCTTAGTTTGTTAATTAATGTAGAACTGTACTTACCCTGCAGTTCGGCTTGATTCCGATAATATTCTTGTAAGAGAAGAGTTTAATACTAAACAATTGATGGAGTGATCGACGTCAGTGCGAACATTCTCGAAATGAAATCATTTCATTTCGTCAATAGGTTTGCAAACGTTTATAATATTACACCCTGAACCTTAGTATTCCAAATTACAGTACATGCTCTTTTTGCAAAATTTGTTGAAATATGCCTTCAGTTATAAAGTTTATCACATGTAATCTGGTCGGTCTACAGGTTGCTACAGTCCAAATTGTCTCCTTTTTGCAACCTGCTAGTTTGGGTATTACGCAATGTCACTTGCGCAATTAGTGTTGTCGAGGCGTATATCCTGTCTTGCGCAGGATTGCTCATCTCAGTTAGGTCGTCATCTATTCATTTTTTAGTCATAGAAGGGATTAATATACACATCTAACAACTGCAATCGTGGAGTATCACGTGCACCATTGTTGACTGGGGTGAAATAAGGTCCTGTGTACGATGAGCAGTTGTAAGCATTTGTTTATTCGGTTATTCTGTTTTTGATCGCAGCAAAACGTACAATTTTGCCAAATTTTGTCACAACTAATGCAACTGTACTTAATAATTCAAGTTACAAATGAGCATGGAAAATACACGACAGTGAAAATGTGTCAGTTAGTAATGAGTAACACTGTAGTAAGTCAAATTAATCGGTGAGGAAGTTTCCTTTTTGAGTAATTTAGATTAAATGGAATGCTTATGCATGCATCAAATACTTAAGTTCATATGACAATTGAATTCTCTACCCCAGTTTGGAATATTTCACACGATGCGTAATAAATTGATACAATAACGAGAAATAGAAAAGTGTTTGCAATAAACAAAAATTAACTACAAGCTAAATCATAGCGATGAAATGTTTACAGTAAATGGTCTAAATGAGGAACTCGTTAGTGCAAAACTAACTAGAAGGGAGTCCCTCCGTCCAATGATTGTTTCTTTACGGAAGTCTTTTTGTTTTGTTTTGTTTTTTGTTTACGAGATGGCAACCATCAAAATGCCTACGTCATCTGATACACAATCGAGCTTTTAGCTGTTGTTTGAAAAGGTGATAGTTTGACAGTAGTGACTGCGTTTGGTGTCAGAAGCTATGTCTGTGGGTTCACAAGTCAGAGTGTTTTTGTCTCTGTGCCTGGTTAATAAGAATTAAGAATACACCTTTAGGCACTGTTACCAACATTTTAAACGCGAGTTGTCGAAATGCTACATTTGATGGAACCAAAAGCGGAGAAACACAAGTGTACCAAATACTTGCTCCTGTTCCAGCGCACTGATAAGTGTCTGGCGTGTTGTGGTTGCTACAGGATTGAATTCTGAAGTTACATGTGATCGTGTGTTAGATCCATATAGAAGTTGACAGGTTCGTTTTATGTTTAGAGCAGAATTTGAGTTATGCCTGTGACCACATGGGAACCCGAGTCTCATGACTGCAAAGCTGACGGTTTTCCTATTAAGTTAAACAGCTCAATGGGAAAAGTCGACAGCTTATTAGCGATTTAACCCCTGTTAACGTCTACCTCTGTTAATGAGTCTATTGGTGTATACTCCTTACCAGCGATATGTGTTTTGTGCCTACAAGACATCCATTATCAGTGTTTGCATGGATTCTACATAGAAGTCGACAGCGTGACGTAGTACTATTGGATTTCTTTTCTTCTGTTTGAGAAGATTATTAGAGTAATAATGATTTAGCAAGTAATATATATGACATAAACATGACGGAATTTGTGACTGCTTGTCAACAAATAGTAATTGACTTCTCGTGCATTGAATTTTTAGATATTGGTTGTGTTTCTCGGGGTCCTCCAAGGGATTGGAAACATTCGTTTGTTGTCAGCGCTGTTTTTAATTGCTATTCTAGTTTGCACGTCGTATTATTTCTGGTTTATATTGACAGCATATGACTGTGGGCAAGGCAACAATGCCAAACTATTACAGGTCAAAATGATGCCATTTCACTTTTTATTTTTGTCCCAGTCTAGCCACAATAAACTTAATAAAAGTCACAACCACAGCTAGTAAAAAGATAGACTAACCTCATGTTTGTTCTTTAATAAACTATTTAGTAAATGCGCCATTATCAATATTGAAAATGTATTCAAGTTGATTGCGAATTTTTAATTAGACTCTTCAATTCGATCAAACCACAGTTTTTCTAAATTGGCTTATGTTAAGTTGAGTAATGCACTGAGTCGTAACTACTTTTTAAGCTTCATCTGCACTGTTTTTAGTCAGTAGTCACTAGTTTTTGGTCCATGATCTTGCCATGATTACGATGTTGCCATGGCGTTAGCATCCTGAGCTGTTGTGACAGATAGGATTGTTATGCGAAAGTGTTGAGTTCGCAGCCGCTGGAAATGTTTTGCTGTCACATTTAAGCCAATTTTGGTTGTGTTTTCATCCGGATTTCTGTAGCCTTATGTAGGAAGTAAAGTTTCATGATGTAAACATCGCTAGCAGGAAGTGTTTAGCCATTATGACGGTGTTTGCATGCGGTGGATAAGGAGGGGCTTAAGTGTATAGATAGGGAATATGGATACAGCGTCATGTACTTATGGCATGATGCGAAAATACTGGCCCATTCAGACCAAGAGAGGTCACACATGTTACATATTTTGAAAGAATTATGTATTATGATAACTGGTTCAGTGACTTTGATTTTAACTTGTAAGTGGGAGTACTGTCTTGCAGAATGCTCTCCCGTTTTGAGATACTCAAACCCTGTCAAAATTATACGCGTATATACATACACGTTGTAGAGAGTGTTTATTTAATACTTTGCCCTGCCGAATCGGATGACGCAGCCATATTGAGCAACATAATTACGCGCTATAAATAATACTCCAACAATACCTCAGATGTCACAATTATGTCACATGGCTCACGTGACAATTGCGCAATTTTTATTTACCTTTCCTTTGGAAATGTCTCGTGTATACAAGCATTCCTCTGTCAACACTGTGTACTTTACGTGGGTCTAGTACGTTTTTAAAGTGTTGAAAGAAGATAAAGTAATTCTCCTATAAGCATACTAGGCATAACATGCCCGCGTCATATAGTGCTTGATTGCATACAGTAGGTGCTTATTTTTTGTAAGCCGCCATTGAAAAAAATCGAATTCGTACTCACGTGATGCAAACGAATTTTTGCAAAATTTATGTTCCTTTTGGGAGGAAGACATAGACAGTTCCCGGAGCTGGAGGTGGTTTATGTTTGGGTTATAACGTCTTTAATGGGCACCCTCTCAGACGTGTCTAGGTCAGTGCTATTGGAACCAGATTCTGAACTGTAAGATAGCTGGCTTAGACGTTAGGGTGGCATGGAGGTTAATCTTCTGTTGATGAAACTGTCATCTCCGGAACTAAACACCATGCAACATTAAATGCATGAATTGTTTTTAAACTTGTGGGAGATGAGCGTTTCCACCAAGTTACGCTATAGTTCTACATTGCTGTGCCTTTCAAGTAATATAGCGTTTTGCATGAGGGTTTTGAAAGGCTCCTTTTTCACCTGTTTATGAATTGTTGAAACTCGTCATTGCTGATTGTAGGTTGACACCGTGCTGGCCAAAGTAATGTCCATATGCTTAGTTTTATTCACGTGTGTCGAGTTACTGTGACTTACACCATACATGTAATAACCTAACGGATGCTTTGTAGTGGATAAGTATCTATAAAATAGATAACGACAGCAGCTTGCACCAAATTGTTACCAACTTGTTACCAACTTGGAAGAACGGAACGATGACACAAGAATAAAGTCTACCAACCTAGGCGTCGTATACATGGCGACCCAGAAATTTTGGATATGTAGAACACAGAAGTCCAGACTTCACCGTTCTAAACGCCGGCTACTTAACAGCAGTCTATTTTTATTTCTCATGACCGAGTTTTCGAGGAGAGGAAATTATTACGTCGCCGACAGCTTATTATGTGTCCATGTAGCCCAGAGCCGCGCTTGACGGACATCGCTCTTATTAAGGACTTATGTATAAAATAGACATTTGGCCTCAAACCTCACATCTAATTGCTGTCTCCTTACCATGTCAGTTCGTTGTCTGTTGTTGGCTAAGTGTTGCTATTGTTTGAAGTCTTGACATGCTGTTTTTCGGTTTGCCAAAAATGTGTGTTAGGGACTTATTTTGGTTTACATCTGCAGATTTCAAGAATAACAAAGCCTAAATAATTTATAATAACACTTCACAGCCACTTAACTATATTTGTCGACGAAGGATTCTTCGTACAAAACCTGCTGTGTGAGTAATGATAGGAGTTGCAAATAGAAAATGGTTCTGATGACGGTAAGGTTTATTCTTATGTACTCGGTAGACGCTGACAAGTAATACTTATGACTAGATAAGACGCCAGATCTGTTAATTAATACCCTTTGAATAGATTTAAGGCGGTTATCACTTCATTAGGTAGTATTACTTTCAACGTTATCGATGATTAGGTCTTGTTCTATAGTCACATCTAGCACAAGTTTGCGTGATCGACGTAGGACTGCTGGAACATAGTGGGAATTAATCATACAGAAGGGAGGTTTACCGCATTTTGTTGAGCATCAGTCACCTTAGTGATGACTGCATTTTTAATTGTTTTAAATTTGTTTCGTTTTAAATTAATCAATTAAATTCAGATTAAAATATCATACTATGATACTATCAATCTTGTATCTTCATGAATAGGATTATTATGCACGGCACAATATATACATTGTCAAGGAAGCAATTACAGTATATTGTTTTGTAGATCTAAAAATTTTGTCCGTCTGCTGGTCTTACAATCACATTGCGTAGCTGAAAGATGTCAAAGCCTCTCGTGTCATATTCCTGTATAGATCACGTATGTCAATGCGCATACTTCTCCAAAGTGACTCAATTGCAGATGAAAGACTATGGTCAAGCCTGAGAAAATTTAATTCAAACCATTTAGATACAATTATGCGTATTTTTTTCTTCTTTAATGGGCACTTCATATTCAAGAAAAACAGCTTAGAAAAAGCGAGAATATTGAAAGTTATTTATATGCGTTATGTTACAAATCTTTGCGAGATTGCAAGTTCGAGCCCTTAGTGCAGCTATTGTGGTAATGCCCACTCTTGACAAATATATAGAAAGCACTGTGTCTGTTGAGGTATTACATATATCTGACACTGATGAAGGCTTAAGCCGAAACACGGAAAAAATTAATGAATTTCCCCTTACCCACCGCTGGGTTTCGTTTCGTAATACCAAGGACTTTGAAAGTCCATCACCAAACCTTTGTGCCGTGATGGCACGGAGGTTCGAGTGTCGGCTTTTGAGTCTGAGGGTTGCAAGGTTATATATGTATATATATATATGTATATATGTATATAAATATATAAAATACCTCAACAGACACAGTGCTTTTCATATATTTGTCAAGAGTGGGCATTACCACAATAGCTGCACTAAGTGGGAGGCGCTGGGTTTCGTCTCGTGATACCAAGGACTTTGAAAGTCCTTCGCCAAACCTTTGTGCCGTGATGGCACGGAGGTTTGAGTGTTGGCTTTTGAGTCTGATATATATATGTTATTTTCGATATAACTTTTCTAAAGTACAATTATTGGAAACGTTAAAAAGTGTTTGTTTCTTGAAGTTTATATATATTTAATAAACATGGATGATTGAGCTCTTGACGTATATATATGAATAAAACTCAGAAATTACTATTTTGGTATTTCAATTTTACCGTAATTAGAATGTATGTGTATGTACGCACGTGTGTATATAATTTATGTCGTGCACTGATACACCCGTTGATATGCTCCCCTTAGAGCTGCATTGGAACATGTTTACTATTATCTTCTGTGAATATACGTTTTGCTGGAAGAGAGAGTGTATCATATTGTCGTTAATCTTAGTTCTCTGTATAGTTGCTATCAGATGTTGAATTATATACCAGTTAAGTGACAAGTGCAAAACAGACACTATGACCGAGTTTCTGGTCGCCGGGACGAATGGAGTGCCATTGCAGTTTATAAAGAGGTTTTTGTACAGTTTGTTTTGAGCGGTCTGTTAACAACCAACTAAAAACTGCGGTTGTTTAGACGGGAGAAACTTAAGCTTTTTCGAGGACAAAACTTAATAGGTCAAGTGGCAATGCGGTTGGCCTTGATTATTCTGATTTAAAAGCTGTTCCCTTTTCATTGATCCTTTTCATTTAACTTCTTGGGCACACTTTGGGTGGATCAAACTTGGAACCACTTGAGCTGATTTCTGAAGTATCCGGGAGTTCGGATTAAAATTTCGTCAGTCCTTCTACCGTGATTTGTATTGAGGGGACACCCGTTAGTGTATACACTGTCGCTAATTTAAATTTTATTGTGGAAAACTAAATTTTTGTTTTATATTTTCTTCGAAATGGGGAGGTGGATGAGGATGCTTTGACTGTCTGTCATTCGGGACTTTCACCCCTCTGTAAGCGAAAAAGGGTTTTAACATGACGTCGTCTTAACATACAGAGCTTTTATATTCATGCATTGATGGTTGTGAGTACCTTACTGGTTAAATGACTCTTATTGAAGCAAATCGTTTGTTCCTTGTATCTAATGAGGCTGATCAGCTTATATATTTACGAATTATAACTTACTTGTCTTGTGCAACATATCTTCTCCATAGGCAATCACTAAAATGTCACCTGCATGCTCACTTTTTGTAGTGAAAGCGATCTTTGGATAGTGTGAAGGGGATGTGTGTAGGGATTTGGGTGGAAGTACAGAACGGTCATAAGCCATACTTTAAATTGATTTTGTTATAATTTGCTTTACTATGTGGTTGCTGAGGTCTTTCAGAGTTTTGGAGGGATGGAATGACAAATCTATTGTTGAGGAGTAAGAAAGTGAATTGAAGTGAATTCCACTTGCATTGTTGCTTTGTTTTCAGAACTATGAGAGATGAAACTGACAAACCAAAGAGACCCAGGAAACATACACAAAGAAGATCTAAGAGTAGCGTGGACAGGTCAGTTCAGTTCATATTTTTATTCGTCATTTTTCATGTAGCATAGTATTTTGCTGTGCTAATTGGTTATGCATTGCCGTTGTCGTAGGTTCGATTGATTTAAATCTTCTTCCATTCTACGCCAACCTACTCAACTACATGACTACACACTCACCCCGCCAAATTCTACCCTTCCCTGCCTAATTTTACCCTACATTACTTTACTCAATACTGATAAATCCTATCATACCAATTACACGCTAGCTATTCCTACCTTACCTTACCTTACTCAATCCTACGTTACCGTACCTAATTCTACTCAACCTTATCTCAGCCTACGTGATCCCACCCTAACCGAACCCAACTCTATGGAAGCAGTCTCGTTCGGAACCAAGAAAAGAAGTTGTTGAAGCAGAAATTGTTACTGATTTTAAGTCAATGACCTTGGTTCGAGTCGCGTCATTAAAATGAATTTACTTTTGTTTACTCCTTATGTCGAGGTCTAGGACAGTAACGACTTGTCGTACAGAAACTAAAAAGTAGCGGTCATTGGTGCACATGCAGTTAAACAAACATCACTCTATGTTTCCTTGTGCTGTGGCCCCCAGTAATCTTATTGGCATATTTCATATCACTGAAGAAGAATCGTCAGGGCAGAACTATCCCCCTTAGTGGAAATGCTACTTCAGTCTGCCGTATTTTTTTATGCAGCCAAAGACCATAAAAGATATTGATCCTTGACGCCTTTATTTTGTTGTGTAGGTTTCGCCCCCCTACTGATATGGGATTGCTTCCCTGGAACGATGATGTTGATCCACAGAGCAGTGCAGAAGAGAAATCAAGAAAGGTAGGGAATTGATGTGGAGCATAGTAACTGATTTGTTTTTTGATGGGTTGTTTGTGGGTTTTTTTTTGGGGGGGGGAGCTTGGGGTGCTGGCCTGACTTGATTGAACCCACACTTTATTCGAGATGGCTTAGAAGACATCAGAGCCAAGCAACACATTATATTCGCCAATAATTATTAGAAGAATCAGTAAATTAAGGAACTTGTATATACTGAACTGTTAACGCTATGAACGAATGACCTACTCCTAGAATTACAGTTGTTATGTATTATCAAAGTATGTGGAATACGTTATGCAGGGAAACAGAAGGCAACACGTCACTTACAAAGTACCAACAAGACTTCACATATTATATGGGTAACACACATCTCAACATAATATGTTAAAATACTATGCACAAACGGAGTAAACAAGCTTCCTGTAATATCGGACATTGTAAAGACACTTTGCAGTGCTATATCACACACGGATAAGTGTATAGTATACAGTGTAATGTCATTCGATGTCGACTCCTTGACAACAAAATTCCAAAGAGTGGGTGACTCTGCCTTTGATTTTTAACATACGGATAACAGGACCGTAGTCGGTCTATGAAAAATGGGGCAGGGATGGGAGGGATCGGCACAACGCTACCACAAACTAGGTTTATGGGTTACATCTTCGTTTGTAGCCTACTAAGTTCATTATTTATAGCTGACAATTGCTAACAGAGAGTTTTTGAAAATGTTTACTTTCCATGAGGCAATTGCCCCCCCCCCCCGACAACTACGGTGGATTGGAAGTGCAGACCTGGGATTCGGAGTTCTGATGTCAGGTTGTGCGCATTAAGATATTCACCTGTCCAGTGGTGCAAGCTGTTTGTATTGTTTGAATTGTTTGTATTCCGAACTTATTCTAACGACGTTTTATTTTTATTCCAGTAATTTCTTGTTGCTATTTAGATATTAACCTTAATTGTGTCGGATAATGATTTAAACTGATATGCTGGTGCATTATTGTATGTGTTGTTTTAATCTTTCTATATGTATGTTGAAAAAGTATAAGATATATGTACAATCTGATTGTGTATATTTGGTGCAAGTATGGGGCCTTTCAAATACAACCGGACTTAAAATCTGTGTAGTCAGGCGGTTTAGTCCTACAAGTTAACATTACTAGAACATATAGATAATATCAATAGAATATTGTTATTCGAATAAAGAACCAAAATCGTTTTTAAAGATTAAGGATATATTAAGACAATAGCGTTTGAAAGTTCGATGCAGAATGAAACCATTGTAGTGTGGGAAGTTACTTTCACATGCACGGAAAAGCATCGACTATACGCTTGAATGATAAATGGTGTTGGTATACTTTGTTTGCAAATGCTCAACGCATCAGCTTAGTCTTTGAAAGGAAAAATACTGGATAGGTCTGTGTCCATAGGAATTTCTGTAAATAATTGCAGAATTTTAAGCGGCCCTTGATAGCGCGAAAGTAACTAACGTTTCTTTCTCGGAAGAACATTCACCTTAAAATTGTTAAAATTGCCTGGCACTTTTGCAGTAAATTCATCTGAGAAGCTCTGATTTCATTTTTAATAAGTAAGAGGAAAATTTGAATACCGTTTTTGGAGGAATTGGCAAAGTAGAATGCCCAAAGTTGTGGAGCGATTCTCCGACAGCCCACCTTTTCCTAAAAAGCTGTCACAGTCTGTAACAATTTATGTATCCCCTCCCTCCTACTAATGGCGTTACGTGTTTTTTGAACGGCCCCGATGTTACATATTGATAGTGCTCCAGAGTACCGAATAATCGAGGGGATGGTAATAATTGGGGGATGGAAAGTTTTTTGAAAAATTAATAATAAAGGTGTTGAATAAAAGGGGAGGGGTGGAGAAATGGGTGGGATTGAAAATACAAAATAATGATCGATAAATTAAATTTTTCAAGATAACACATTTATTCATATGCAATTCGCTTTTTTAAACTTTTTCTTGCTCTTCTATCTAAAAGGTTACCACTTGCTAATTTTCAGATTCTCTAAGTGTAATAATTGGGAGGAATAACAACTGGGAGGTTGGAAAACATTCAAAAAAATAATAATCGTGAGGGGACGATTATTCGGTACTCTAGAGTATGTATGGTTTATTTGTTTATGTATATGTGGTTATGCTCATTGGTTGTCATTCAGTATACCTTTGCTTTTGTAGCTTTTATCACCAATGCATTCATTAACATCGCCTGCAAGTATTCCTGCCACTCCAGCATCAGTCGACTCACTCTCATCAGAATTTACTGGTCCGGATGAAAATGATTCCCTTACAAATTCCAGGTATTGTCAATGGTTGATTGATATTTAACACAGAACAGGGCCATAGAATATTCCATCTTGTGGTTGTCAATCCTTAATTGCAGTTTGCACTGTTCTATGAACAATAGCGTAGTGTTTTTACGCATGGTTTAACACAAGCGATTGTAAGCTTTGATTTTATTTTAAGTGGGCCTAGCGATTATTACATTAATCAGTCCGCAGTTGCTGTATACATCATAGTCTGTACAATTGAAGTTGTCTTATGCTGAAATGGTGTAGCTTGAATTTTATTGGCAGTCAATCCAAAGTGCTCGATTTTTCACTCGACATTTCATCAAAGTGGAGATATTGAGTAACGTCGATAGTTTCCAGTGAACATCTTGATTTGTGTCAAGACAATTCACTCGATTTTGTGAACTTGGGCTTCCTTCTGTCATGAGACCCAGTTGCAGCCCTCGGAATCCATCAAAATTTTCGACAGCACAAAATTGCCGCCGTGAACGAGAACCGCGTCGGTAATTTTGGTTTTCCGACGGCATTTCATATGTGCATGAAAAATCATTTAGCATTTTTTGCCGCCGCACTTGCTTTAGGCGACGCCATTTACGACGGCATTGTCGAATGCCGTCGCTGATTCCGATTACTGCGGTTGAACTCTCCGGTGGTCACAATTGTAACTTTACTTCTGTTTCTTACGCAAAGGCCACCCTACGTACTATATGGCGTCAATCCGACTCTTGTCGGCACCCGAAGTAAATTCGCCAATACGCGTTGGCATCCTCAACAGAATGAAGGAAATTACCAGACGGCGTTATGTGCTTGAGTAACACAGAAGATCAGTAGAAGTTTAATTCGTGTCTTTCTTTTTTGAACGAAGATAAATTTTCCTGCCGACTGTGTTGACTTCATATTAGATCTTTGCTAACGGAAACATCGAGTCGTTTGATCAGGCTTTCGTCACGGTGCCGTTTTGGGATGTGTTGCTACTACTCCGTAATTTTTAAGAAATGAGAATTTAAGAGAAGATTCGATCGAGTCTTGGTTTTAATTTTCATCGTAATTGGTATATATTGGCAAATAGTTCTTCAATGAGTAGCTCAAGTGTGACTACTTTATCGTAATCGTTAATACTCTCGTATGAAATAGTTTCCTTACTTGCACATACCGTGAAAAATGCCATGTCCGGTTCTGCAATTTTTTTTACATGCGTCAGCTCTGGGTTTTAAGCGTGATGTGATAAAGAATCCAAATCTTTGTCTGTTGCAGTTCACTGTACGTGAATTGTATATTTGATTCCATGTCAATAGTACTTAAATTCTTGGACCTTCTTTAATGTAGCCATCAAGAGCCAAGGTGTGCATTTTGTTTCTGCGGCTCTGAAATGGCACAGATCCTTGGTAACATTACGCAATATCAACCATCAGCCGGTTTCAGTGTGCTAAGATATTCGGAACTGATTAAACAAAAGGCAATAGAAGATCGGGGAAATGGCCTGTCAGACATGGAAATCGATCAGACATTGCCAGGAGGAAAACGGCCGCTTGGAAACAAGAATGGCCAAGGAAGACGACGCAGGAGGAAACATGCAGACGAGAAACCGAGCGATCTAACACCAGATATGACGACGTTTGGAACGGAACATCCTCAGGATCCTGTTGATGTTTTCGATGTGTCGGGATTCGTGTGGGCTCATCATTGCTGTGCAGCATGGTCAGCTGGTGTGTGTCAAACGGATTCGTATGACCTTGAAAATGTGGACAAGGCCGCGTTGAAAGCCTTGTCAACGGTATGTTTTTCAAATGTTGATATACTTGTGGTTTGGTAACGAAATTATGATGTTTTAATAGAGTAACTTCAGATATTTATGTCGTCAATATATAGCGCAGTGGTAGAAACCTGATAGGGAGATAGGTTTATGTGGTGTCCACAGCAAAGCAAGATCAGATTGAGGCAGACCGTTAATTTAGCGGCAGTTGAAGGTGTTACGTTGTTTTGATGAATTAACCTGTCAGGCATATCGATCAGTGGTTACAGGGCCACATCCATTCAGCAGTAAAAGTCATATAACTGCTCAAAGTCTCATCGAGGTGATGATTTGTCGAAGAGAGCTTTGTACAGTTTCAGTGTTAGTCATCTGTGTGCCTAGTGGATTTAAAATTAGGTCTTCAGATCGTCCAATTGGAATGGAAGAAACGATCATCTTTTTTGAAAGTCTTCTTGCCAGTATGTTTACATGTATATTTCCCTAAGTCGATTCTCACATTGCATCTCGGCCAAAGTAGTCTCAAGTATCTTCTGCAGCAGTCAACAAGACAAGACGTTGAAATTGGGAATAGGATCGCAAAATTTAGTCAACGGCTACATGAGTAAAGGTTAAGGCGTCTAAGTACCAGATCTGACAGACAATTGCATAAATAGCAAACGCTTGCTCCTGTAACTATGTTAGCTTTTACATTCGATCCGTTCTATGACTATGTACGCGATTATTTTTGACTTAAACTGGTATTCCTCGTATTAACATAGATAGGTCGATCCGAACTTATCTATTTGTAAAAAGGTCGATGTTACCAGCTCACAGGCATCTTTTATCGATCATTTATGAATTCCTTATCATCTTTTATTGATCATTTATGAATAACTTGTCACCTTTTCTTTAAATATTAGACAAGTTTTTTTTGCGAGAAGTAGGCAGCGAAGTTCCTTATTTCGTGTCACTGAATATAATGCGGATTAGTTTTCCTTTAAGCGGTTTGTTAGCAGTCCGTAGAGCATCCATGAAATCCGTAAAACATGTCAAGTTGTAACTTTCGTAGAACAAGGCACCACCCTCACGGTATGATGTTTTTCTTTTTCATTTAGGCCCACTTTAGACTTGGCTGTTGTCTCATATTTCGCCTGGTTAAGTTCAATGGTATAATTAAATCCACGACAAATCTATCACCTTAAAGCAACTTTCAAACTTGTGTTAAACGCAAGTCAAGTTTATGATGTACCGTTGGATTATCTAACTTAAGATCGACTTGGCTTTAGACAGTAGATTTGGAATGATTTATGCCTTGGTCCCTAATTTGCCAATACCTAATGAAGAAGTGCATATGCAATACATTTGCGTTCTAAAATCAAAACCAATGAATGTAGATGAATTGCGACACAAAATGCGACGCAGAAATTGGAGACGCTCTTTTTTCGAGTTTGTGTTAGCTTTTGGATAATTTAGTTTAGCTCGACTGCAATGCGACATCTAAACTGGGCCTGAATATTTCAAACATCTCACAGAATATCGATTAGCTGTTTATACTAGGACAGTGCCCAATAGTTATTTGAATACATTATTCGGTTTACCATTTGCCCGAATACAGGTCTATTATTGGGCCGACTATTTGGTACAAATAGCGTAAGAATGGAATATCCTGTACAGCCTCGAGTATAAAGACATTGCATTGGTATGTAATACTCGATCTTAGTTATTTACGCGTTTTTTTACTTCCTAGAAATGCAGCCACTGCAACAGGTACGGGGCAAGCACCGAATGCCAGAGACAAAAGTGCACCAAGATCTTTCACTACCCATGCTGTGCAAGCAGCGGTGCTTTTCAAGACATTAAGAGCATGATATTACTCTGTTCGGACCATCTTGACAATGCAGAGAAGTTAGGTATGTGATCAGTGGTGGTAACAGTTTTGTGGTAACAGACGGAGCGGATCCTTTTACGGGCGGTTTTGATGTTTAAATTGACATTAAGTCGCTGCATCTTAACTTAAATTGATGAGATTGCCAATGGGAGAGTATTATTTAAAATACGGAGTAGTTTTACTCGTGTCTCATTTGTTGCTAATAGACTGATAGGGTTGGGTACCTGTTCGGCTCATTCAGGTCCAGGTCCAGAGGATCAGGTCCATGACCGGACCTGGACCTTATTCTATACAGTAGTACTTACCTTACCTAACCTACTAGTAGTAGTATATGATTTACCATGTAGTGAAGGATAGTAAGGTGTAGTAAAGTTTCGAACCTATACGCAACGTGTAAACTTGCCTTTTTGATGCCTACGTGTCTATCGGTAACGAAAATATGGAAAAATATTGTCGCAATTATGAGAGAGACGGAAATTAAGGTAAATGTCTTTTATTCTAACGCTGGACTTTCATTTTCCTGGATAGGCCTTATGTGTGTAATGTGGATTTTTGTTCCAGTCGAAAAAACCGGTCTACGGACGTTTCGGTTTTTCCGAACCGTACCGATAAATTTTTTACGGTCCAGGTAGACCGGTACCCAGCCCTACACACTGAGCTTTTTATGCGAACAGTTTATAGGTATGGTATTTGTGCTGGACACTACTATAACAGGAACAGACTCTGGGCTCAGATAGGTGGCTCGCAGTTTGCGAATTGTTAGTGGATTCTGCATTTTATCATCAAGTTCCTACCTGTCGCAAGCAACTCCTGGTGTCTCGTTTATGAAGTTTCGGCACTCCTGTCTGCCCTTTCTCAGTATTCATAGTTGTCACAGGCACCTGCATTTAGCGACCGACAAACTATTAAAGCTGTTATTGTGGATGTGTTTCACGGGAGAGGGGAACTGCGCGAGTGCATTTGGGTGACATGATATGCAACGTTTTCTATAAAATATTTTCTCCATTCGTTATGTATTCGTAATCATCTGTAACTATCTTTAACTATTTACTTTTCAAAGCTTCATTTACCCTTTTAACGCTATACCGATATGTTATTACCAAGTTGGGTTTTTTTTGTACTTTTCGTAGCCGGTACTGAAGCTTACTGCGTCCTTTGCAATGAAGTGGGTGATTTGGCGTCACAGCTCTTCTGCACCAGTTGCGGTCGGCACTACCATGGCGCCTGCCTCCATCCGCCAGTAGAAGTGAGTTCCATCGTTCGCATGGGATGGCAATGCCCCGAATGTAAAGTTTGCCAAGGTTGCAGGTGAGTTGCTAGAGAATGCTAGTCACACAAGGAATTTATCGTTCTTTAAACCAGAAGTATCGGTGTGTGCCAATATAGAATGGCCGATCGTATCAATCCCCTGCTTCCAAACTTGAGTTACTAAATTTCTTGTCTACTGCATGATGCTTGTCAGTTGATCGGCTTGTCTTTTTTGACATTTGTTTCATCAATGCTCCTGCTTGTAGATCTGTCCTACGTTAACGATAGTTCTACCTGTTGATGCTTCCTCCGTCCTGGGTACTGACCACGTTATTCTCACGTGTAGTCCACAGCATGGCAAAACCAGTGTATGTCATGACTCTGGCTGGCCGGATGATCCAGGCATCGGAAGGATTTACGTCGATGGTGTATAAAGAGATCTTTCACATGGCATGACTGAAAATGATAGCGTTATCATTGCTTTTTATGCCTTTAGGGGTGTTCTATACCCATATAAAATTTGTGGACTCCTGTACTCTGTTTTGACAAGCCATCCAGTACGTCCAATACCCCCCATTACTGTGTTTTGTCTTTGCATCACGAGTTGCTTCAAGTGTCTTGTATCTAGGGCCCTTTTTTTGTTTGTGCTGGTTGTTTCTAATGTAAATTTGCTGTTGAATTGTTCGCCATCTCCCGACCTTATTTTGTCTTGTATTTAAACATCGCATAAGTTCTCAGATGCTAACGGAATGGTCACACGCAGCAGTGTTAATTAAATGTAATCATTAACTTGTCAGCCTTAAAGCCCCCCACGAAAGTAACTGAATGGTATTGGGGATTAGCTAAATAAAAGGCTCTGTGTAATAAAAATACGGATCACCTGTCGATGGCATTTTCCTCGATCTTTAAAATTTGACGAGAACCTTGTGATCCTTAATACAAAGATCAGTAAATGTTGTATTGATTCGATTAATGATTTTTCTAAACTGCCTAATCACACAAATCGTCTCAAATTTTCCTTTGATCTTAGACTTAGGCATGGGGCTGGTCCAGGTGAATTAAATAAAAGAAAACATCAGTGAGTATGATATGATCCCTCCGTCACTATGACCTCAAACACAGATAATAACTTCCTAAAAAAAGGAGCCAGCAAGTTTTATTAACATTCTTATCAGTAGCGTTCATAAACATACTGTTTATCTTGCCTTGTTTCATAAACAACAGGGCGAGTAAACGCAGTAAAATTAACTAAAGTACAAATGTTTGTATAATATCGTTGTAGACATTGTAAATCGTGATATTTATTTTAACAGCAGGGAGTAAACCAGATGGTATGCGTCTCATTAATTTCATTGCCATGTTTGCGAGACTATGCAACCAATGATCCGGGTGGTTTCTACTGAGAGGGATGCTGACATTTACTCCATATTAACATTACTCGAGAAGATAGATAACCTCCTGTAAACCACAATAGAAAATAGTTTAATGCAAGTGCGGAAAGAAACATGAAAATCTTATTTTTCATGGAGCGAGAAAACCCGAATACTTATCGTAAAATGATATAGACAAGGTTTGGAAAGTGAAAAAATGGAAAGGTCAGTTAGAACAAGCTGAGACTAAGCGAGGCTAGAACTGCGAAAATGTTTGCCCTACGGATTTGATAAAGCGCGACACGTGTATCTTGTATACACAACGAGATCGTTTTCTGCTGTCAAGCTGCTGCTGTCTGCAACGAAGCAAACGTTGACGCTTATACTTAGAACAAGACATCATGTCACACGGGCAAACCTTTCGATATGAATTTCCAAAATCCTTCTTGCATTTGTGAGTACTGGTGATTGAGCGAAAGAGATAGTGCATTTGGTTGATCGGTTTGTTTGTACTACTTTTCTTTCGTACTTTCATTGATAAGTATGTCAGACCTTCATGCCTTCACTTTTTCATTTTCTCTAGTCCATTGTGTACCACCTGGTCTCTCCACTGAATAAATATGAAACAATCGTAACTTTATGTAACATGAAACCCTTCTCGCTAATCGTGCTAAGGTTGATTAATAGCCATTAACAATAAGCCAGCCAATAATATTCGTTTCTACCACATTACAGGTGGTATAAAATTTCCTATCAATTAACGTAGTAAATTAACCGTGTTTTTGGAGCCTAAGCGCTGAATAAATATTAATTACGCGAGGAGTAATCGCCCTGCTTAACTATTACGCTAGCGGAGATCTCATGTTTTGAGCGAAATTGACTCTTGATTTATGGATTATGTCTTCCATTTTCGAAATAGTTTTCATTTTCAGCAGACGGCTGATAGTTCTTCGGATGGCAGCATACATTCGTTCCGCAGAAATTTAAGATTTATTGATTTGTCTTTTCTTTTATGTTTCAAGGCAACCTGGCGATGACGACAAAATGTTGTTTTGTGACGTGTGCGACAAAGGATTCCATATTTATTGTTTAAATCCGCCAATGAGCGTAGTTCCAAAAACTGGATGGAAGTGCGTGGTAAGCATTCGTTCTTTGTGTGAATTTCTAGTCTCATATTTGGTAGATTGGAATACCATTTATATCACCACGGTCATCTTCATTACCATCATCTTCATTGCCATCCTCTTCTTTATCATCATTTTCTTTACCACCATCTTTATTACCATCATCCTCATTACCATCATCTTCATTACCACCATCTTCATTACCATCCTCTTCATTGCCATCATCTTCATAACCATCCTCTTCATTACCATCATCTTTATTACCGTCTTCATTACCACCATCTTCTTTATCATCATCTTCTTTACCGTCCTCTTCTTTGCCATCCTCTTCATTACCATCCTCTTCATTACCATCCTCTTCTTTACCATCATCTTCTTTGCCATCATCTTCTTTGCTATCATCTTCTTTGCCATCATCATCATTGCCGTCGTCTTCATTGCCATCATTATCATTGCCGTCGTCTTCATTGCCATCATGTTCATTGCAACCATTTTCATCACCGTCATTTTCTTTATCATCATCTTCTTTATCATCATCTTCTTTACCATCATCTTCTTTACCATCATCTTCATTGCAACCATTTTCATCACCATCATTTTCATCACCATCATCTTCTATCTTATACCTATCGTTTCTTTTGCCATTATCACCGTCACTGTTACCATCGCGGTCGCCATCCTTATCAGCATCATTTTCATCATTATTTGCATCTCCGCCGCCTGGTCGCAGCCGATATAATTACCCTCACCACGTTCACCACCGTCTCCATAACCATTTTCTCTGTTATCACTCCAGTAGTCATTGTTTTTGCCATGATCATCGTAATTTTAATCCTTGTCATCAATATTGCCCTTAACACGTTTACTGCTATCATAAATGTTATCATCCCAGCCATTGTTATTCTGCTAATATCTAATCACCTAATTCTTCCGTGGATACATTTCTTTGGTTAAAGTTGCTTTCCTTCATTTTTAGGGGTGCAGAAAGTGCGAAGATTGTGGATCACATGTTCCTGGTGGTGGGCCGACATGTCGTTGGCATTTTAATTACTCATTGTGCGATCGTTGCTATCAACAGAGGAAAAAAGGTCAGTCTTGTCCGGTGTGTGGCAAGGCTGTGCGCCAATTCACTGGTGATTCAGTGATTCAGTGCAAAAAGTGTGTTAAATGGGTTCATTCAGATTGTGATGAGGAAAATGCCAGTGATGAAAAGACCTATATATGCCCACCGTGTACAAGAATAAAGGATGATGTGAAACCTGAAAAAATATACAGCGTAAGTTTTCTCAAATATTATTTGTGTATTTAGGAGATAAGTTATTTTGTAATGACTTAAAACACCCACGAAGATGAGTGGACAATTATTTTTGAATGTCGAAGAGCCTTCGACGTTTCCTGGAGAATTGTTCACGTCAGTAGGAAAGACGTCATAATTGCAGTTGTGAGACCCGGGTTCGAAGCGTAGATGGTTACAGTGATAACTTCTGTCATCTCAGAAAAAGACCCTGCCTGTGTCTTCTTAAATTATACCTTTTCAATTATAGGATTCCCATGAAGATCTGCCTGAGGGCCTATCTCTGCCTTCTTTCGAACCGACGGATGACAGCTACAACTCATTTATGCTTGAAGACAATGGACTAAGAACGCTGTCTGCGGCAGAGGCTGCCGCAATATCGAGAACTGCTACTGGATTTCTCCCACGTGATGGTATGCAGGCTACGTTTATGCCAAGGGAACCATCTCCACTGCTTGGCCAACACGATATGGATGAACTCGGCTTAAAAGGAATTGGCATCAACTTTGAAGAAGTAATGATGGAGACTGATCTAAGCAATGCATTGGATGATTCACTGTTAAGCGATCTAGGTGACATGAAGTCGGACATGGTGGAATCTTTAGATGCCTCGATTGAGCCAAAACTTCAACAAGTGACTGATCCATTTCTCTCTGGGCTAGATCAGTCGCTATCAAGAGTCTCATCGTCATTGGAATCACCTGCACGAGGATTAGCACAAAAAGGCAAGAAGAAACCATCACCATTCCGTGGAAGGGTAAGGATGCAGTGAACTTGTGTTAATTACTTTCTCGAATGCCGGAAGTATGTTTTGGTGGCACTCTGTGTTTGTGTGTGCTGGTTGGTTGGTTTGTTTGTTTTGTTTGTTTGTTTGTTTGTTTGTTTGTTTTGTTTGTTTCTACAAGTAATGAATGGATTTTTGTGAACATTGTCATGAAATATTAGAAGTGAGACG
>JANTCA010021589.1:0-14404 GCA_024741275.1 Chironex yamaguchii
GGGGGAAGGGTTCTCGCACAATCGTTACGTAACAAAGCGGGGGTATCAGCTCAAGCGTGACAGGCCATTACATGGGGACTGGGGGGGGGGGTTAAAATGTTCAGTTTTTCCGTTACGTACTTTTTGAACGACCCCTAATGTTAACTATTTCTTGCAGATGAAATTACGTCATCCACATTCTACAAAAAACGAATGATTACGGTAATGCAGTACAATAAATAGTTGGAGGTTAGAGAGCGCAATGCGCTATGGTTAAAACAGCCTGGTGACCAGTCTATAGTTCTTTAGTATCGATGGAAGACCCAATTCCCCACTCAGTGTGTCAGTAATGGTCCAAGAAGGTTGCCTCCCCGGAACCTAAACACAAATAAGGGAGTGGTACAGGGGATGAATGGAAATGATAGTATGACAATCATGAATTAACAAAAACAGCGAACGAGAGAAGTGTAGAACACCACAACCACCACAATAAATTAACGAAATAATGGAGCAGAAGAAAGCAAAGCAACAGGATAAAGCGTGGAACAACGGAATCCGAATTGTATTGAGACATTGAACGCGGTAGCACTATTTCAAGGGACAAGAGCGATAGAACAAATCAGACTGGGAAATGGCATGGTCTACCGCGGACCAGGGCATCATATCAAACGCAAATGCTACATACCTTTATATTTTGTACACACATGTAACCAAAGGGCTGGATTAGTCTGCATTACCGATGGGGGAATAAAGACAACGTGCATGCCAGCCAAGACATTCTAGACAAGACAAAAAACCCCGTAAAAACAAACAGGCAATGATGATTAACACTTAAATTGTAGCTAAAACACACAGAAACATTGTTAATGGCACTGGAGGCCCTTACCATCAGCAGTAACGATAATGGCACAATGCAAACTAAAGTTATCCTGCCAATTTTAGTAGGGCGTTTTAGCTTATATAAGGGAAACTACAAACCTTAAACAGTTAGGTCACTGAAACTCAGTACATTCCTTGTTCCATGTTTCATATATCACACGAAGACGATACGACACAAGGAGTCACAAACGAAGTCAAAACCGAAAATAGCTAAATGTAATCAAAACCGCATAATTATTACCATAATGTTTTATATTAATTAAACAAAAAATGTTATAAAAGCAAATTACCACACAAATCGAATGCCATAGACCAACATTCCGCTTGTAATCGATTAACGAGACTACACTTTCTCCTACGATGAAAAAGTTAACAAAAGATGAAAAAATGTGGAGATGGTGATCACAGCAAAATCAAACTCATTCCCTCGTCAAAGCAGAGGTGTCCCTTCTGGCGAACACAGATAAACAGTACATAAATATAAATTACAAGGAACAGCTGGCTCATGTAAAAACTGGGACTGCTATAGCTATTACGAAAATAAGCTCACGCCTACCCCAAACGAATAAATTAAAGCACGTTACATCAGAAGCGAACACTGGAAGCGCCACAGGGTAACTGTTAACAGAACTTTCCTGGGTTAAGTTTAGAAAATATCCTATCTTACAAACTGCAGCCTGTTCATATGCTACACAGTTTTGCAAGAGACGAGGCAAACAAAATATATTTGAGTGACCTTGCCCTGTCATTTTTGTTCCACATTCTGTCCAGGAAAAAGTTCCACAACCAAGTCACTTTGACAGAGACAAAACTCTCTTTATGTGTTTGTTGATCACGTAATAAAATATTTTGTTAGTTCAATGACTGGTATTAGCTTGATTGTATCTAAAGATTCGTTACTGAGTTGAGAAAAATGCACTAAATTCAGCAACGCACTCGCAAAAATAGAAACGAAACTTGATGGATGTTACCAACACCTCTGAATATGCATCGGATCAGCCACACGAACAAATTACGACTCTAAGGAGATATTCATACTATGCATAGAAACAAGGAGACAACAAGTCATCCTCCACAGAATGATGATGGACCGTGAAGGATCGCGTCGTCAAACCCATTCCAACCGACCCCATTCCAACAAATGCTGTGATGTTGCATGTTGGATTTAAGTAGCCTACATCTTCAAAATATTCAGCGCTCGATAGAGTAAACTATCCGTACCCGCATGGATTCGTACCAGATGTTTAAACTGGACATCGATTGGAACGGATTCAAACGGATACACCTTGGAAAGTGATTCCAAACTAGTACGGATAGCAGATCTATATTGGTTTATATGGAGTAATTCCAGTGTAAGCGTAAAGCCTTTTGGCATGGATCCGCTTGGATCCGTTCTAGTGTAAACGGGGTCTCAGTTAAATACAATTAGTAGACTTGAACAGTGAAGAATTGGAACAAAATGTCGAAACGAAAGAAGGCAAATGAAGGAGGTAATAAATCAAGGCAAACTACGTTGTTTAAATTTACTTTTACAAAGGACATTGAACATTGTGGTGAAAAAGCAGTTCAATTGTATTCGGATTTTTGCATGTTCGGTAAATGCCAAAGTCTACACATTAATTCAAGAAACTTTTAGTACAAAAAAAAACAAAAAAAAATTAAAGAAACTTTTAGCCCTACCCATATAATAAGTTCTTGTAAAAATCAGTCTACTCATGCAACCAACCTGTATGTTAATAGACGACGAAACCAACTAGGCATGTGACTCACCTTCTAGATACCCACAAGACTGAATCAACGAATACGCATGCGACAGCATTGCCTCCCAAGAAACTGTCACTCCTAGTGCACTTCCGTCAGTTCCAATCGAGTACTACAAATAGTAAAAATAACTTACTTGAGCGTACGGCTGTTAACACATCATATGTTCATACAATAGGAGTTGCTTACAGCCATAAAAATCCATGCTGCCTGAATTTGAGGCCAACGTACATGCACTAGTTATAGAATTTGAGATTAAGTGTTGTTTGATTCAATCTATTTACTTGTTTTTATTCAAATCATGCTAACATTTACTTACTATTTACGACTCATCTGTAGTGATTGTAAATCTCTTCAGCCATCAAAATATGCTACACTTTACAATCGAACGTGATTCGGAATTATCACTTCAGTCAAATCAATTTCGACCAATGCCTTTAAAAATGACAGCAAATCTCCTACAAAGTTTCAGATGGTAACAAAGGATGTAGTAACGATGTTAGCCACGAGCCATGAGTACACGGTCAAGGTTCAAACCGACTTCTGCTGAAGTTGGTTTGCGTTTTAACATATAGGAGAGGCGTATAAACTCAATGTGACAACAGTTATACATATACCTCAATGTATGCTGGATCTGTCCTGTCCTTGTTTAATGGCGGCAAATGCCAGTCACGTGGAGGCCTATTGAGGTTCTCAGTTACAAACCACTGAAGCCTGGGCCATCCTGTGGGAATAAATCAAATGGAGTACACATAAGCGATGTAAGGCACGTTTCTGAGGCAAACAACCAAAACGAAAACTGACGATTATACACGCCAATTGGCAGCTCAATGAAAAAAACCTACATATTGTGGATCATAATGTGGATCATGTTGTGGATCATGTTGTGGAACATGTTGCGGATCATGTTGTGGATCATGTTGCGGATCACGTTGTGGATCATGTTGTGGATCATGTTGTGGATCATGTTGTGGGTCATGTTGTGGATCATGCTGTGGATCAAGTTGTGGATCACGTTGTGAATCATGTTGCAATGAGCGAACCTTACCAAACTCACAGGCACAGGCTTCTCTGTTTTAGTATTATACCTAGATAAACGGATAATACTTGTATATGCCATATGCAATACGGTCTTTCTGTGCACTAAGATCAGTACCAAAAGCGGCAACGTTGATTTTTCTTAAACAAAACGTGGTAGATATTTCTTACGCGTCGTTTAAAGAGTAACTCATCTATTTAAAACTATGCTTTTGGTTCCAAGTTGCCCACGTTATTCCTTCTATACTTTTCGACCTTGGTTACGCGTACCCTCTAACTTACCTAATGGAGTAAATTGGCTATTCCTATTTCAAACTATATACTGCGTTACAATTCAGATACCTTTGAATTGTACTGGGTGTCCAACGTCATCTCGTGGTAAATTCTTGGCACAGCTTTCAGAGGTCAAAGCCCATGTGATCCCACAACTACCAAGAAGGAAGCCAATTTGCTGTAGTCCTGCATCCTACGAAAAAACAAACAATATTCGTAGAAATAATAACAACTACATCATCACACTTCCAGAAGTGAAATTACTCCCCACGATGTGAGAGTTGGCGAACGAAGTGGACTACGGCTTCTATGGGAAAAAGGTTGTTTTCTTTCTGCATCTATGTGTGTCACGCAGAAACAAAACATATTCTATAGCGCGTTCGAAAGGGGATAGCTGCCGAGACATTCACAAAAAACTCGGAATTTTTCAAATTTTGCCGATAAGAAACAAAAACATTATAAAAACTCCTGAACTCCTAAGAAGGCCACTTGCAAAAGAATCGCTTCCCAACTTCGAGAGATTTGTAGCCTTGCTACAAGGACTAGTAACAGTGACATCCTAGTCCCATACTTGTCATACATACTCGAATGTGCATATTTTTCATATCATAGGTTGGAGGCTTATTTGAAGGGGGGCTAGTACGATGAGGGCTTACAAAATTATCTGAAGCATGCCAGTTAAAAATTTTCAAAATTTGATTCTTTCATAATAAAAATGAACAATATAAATAAAAAATTATAGAAATTAGTCTATAATCTCTATTGATTGATTTGGTCAAATAATTTCTTCCTACTAATTATAAAGTCGCAAGAGGTACAAGTACGTTTCGAGATCCACTATACAGTGGAATTTACAGCTCCAATACGAGGGTATCATATACAAAAGAAAACGCGGTGCCCAAGGTTAGGAGAAGAAATGGTGTATCAAAAGGACGATCGGGAACAGGCAATGCAATATGACCGTAATGCAACTGGCACTCTTATGCCAGCATGCCATGAAAAAAACAAGCAATTGATTGGTCATATTTCGGCTGAAATTTCTCAACTGACTTTTCACGATGCTACAAATACAAGCAGTATGACTGCAGTCATTACCGGGAACAGAAAACGAGGAATTGGTTTAGTTGTTCCAGCAATGTATATTGCACATACAGAGAGCCAAAAGCATAACCAGATATTTGTGACAAAACTGCTAAAAAACCAAAATCGTCTCAAACTCGCTGTACATAATGAAGGCACTTTTAAAAGACCTCGCATATTTTAGTCAGTAACTACTTCATGAGCATTCAATTTACAATTACCAAATGCATACATTTTATGTGGCAACTAGATAAAACGTCAATGCCAACCTCACAAGGCTGAAATAACCATGTTAGCAGTGGGGGCTTATTAACAATTTGTAGTTCTAGAATATTCTAGGAATATGTTCTAGGAATATACAGAAAATATGGAAAGACCTCTTCCTATCACTCAAGCTGAATGAAGATCAAGATAATGAAAACGTTGGTGTGGCTCGTAATGATGTATGGCTCCAAAGGTTGGACCCTAAAGAAAGATGACGAAAGAAGAATAAAAGCAGCAGAGATGTGGATCTACAGAGGTTACTGAGGGTCATTTGGATGGAACGCAGGACGAATGAAAATATTCTGATCGAGCTGGGAGTCACAAGGGAGTTATTGGAGTTGACGATAAGAAAGAAACTGATGTATGTCGGACATGCATTTAGACACCAGGAGAGCTCCTTGACAAAGGATCTACTTCAAGGGAAGATGCCAGCCAAAAGAAGGTCTGGTGGGTCAAGGTTAATGTACACGGACAACCTCAGACAGTGGACAGGGAAAGATCCGCAAAGCCTATGTAATGATGCACAAGACTGAAGGAGATGGAAAGAGGAGGTGGCCAGAGCATCCAGGGGGCGAGCATCACGCATGATGAGGGCGGCTGAGTGAGTGAGTGAGTGAGCAAGTTCTAGGATGAAGGCTTATTCAAGGGGAGTTTAAGGGGAGGGGGCAATTCGAGGATTTACAGTATAGCAGCACAATGTAGGCGTTGTTAACTAAAAATTACATCGGGGAATGCACATGGTTGTCAATGTCTTACAATTCAACTGGGTTTTAGTTCAAACTTAAAAGAATGTCCATTTCTATCTGAAATTTCAATTGACGTAGAATCTGCTATGAATTTAAAATTTTGCTTTCCGCCAGGACGCTCTTACATCCCAACGCATTGCGGACTGTTGAGTGACCAATAAAAAATACAATACGTTTCTCAAATCAATTTCTTCGTAAAGTAAAATTGGTTTCGGGCTGAAGACTTGACATTAGGTATCTCAATCTAAATTGTACCATTTTCCAGTCAAACTGAGTCCTTCTGCGTGTGTCGCTAACAACATAAAGTAGCTGACTTCCCGCCATGGGACATTTTAGTATCCTGTTTTATTTCTGCAGAAAAGTGAAAAGCGCTTTTAAGACACAGACAGCATAGCTTAGTCACACTGTCGTTCACCAATGCACTTTACTGGAATATTTCAAACATAAATGAGGAATTTGTGCCTATATAAGTTTGGCTATTGCACTGGGCTGGATAATAGACAAAGTCAGGCTTCGAGACAATTCCCGGAAGCTAGTCGACACTCAGTGATTTCCTTACAACAGAGAAAGGAGAAAACTACATGGGCGTTACTGGGTCCACATCCCAGGTAGAATTTCCAGCCCCCTCCAGGTAATTATCGCTTAAACCAACCTGAAACTAGCTTAAAATGAAGAAAACGAGAAGACTAAAATAAAACGTAATGAGCAAGCTGATCTGCGAACAAAAACAATGAACCTACGCAAAGAAGACAACAACTGAAAGGTCGAAAGGTAGCATACCTCTTTGGTTAGTGGTGGATCAATGGGAACAGGAATTATTCCCGCCATTAAGCAACCATAAAATGCCGACATAAAACCTACAGGATCATCTGAGCTATAAATAAGGGCGACCTATACAAAAAAAAGGAAATCCACATTTAAAGCATGTACTATAGACGATGTCTGTGTCACCAAACCAACAAAGAATAAGACGAGGTCAGGTGTACGTCTATCTGAAACAGATAACATCTCCCATGTGCACTCGCCTACTATCTGCGTGTTCTTAATGATCCTATACGAAGTTGTCTTCGCGTTTACATGAACATTGGGTCAGCCCAATTAGGTGAGACCCGTGAGAAACGTCGGTGGGATCTGCGTCAGTTGGGATAAGAATTATCCATGTAAACATGATCAAGTGGCCTGGCTCACTTAGGTGGACTAAAAAGTACCTTTGTAAGCACGTGCAAAAACTTTTGGCGCCAAATCATTTCTCCATCACTGAATTGACAATGGCTGACAATACGATCTCGGCGCCAAAACATAGATGGACTTCTTTTCAAAACGCGAAAAAGAGGCTATCCCAACCTGAGTGGGAAGGAATTCGCTTCATGCAAATGTAAGGTAAATCGATCTCACCAGAGTAAGAAGGTTCACTCAGGTGGGCCAGCTCACCCCGTGTAAACCAGCTCCAAGAACTCTTCCATTTCCCACGCATACTCCATAGAAAAATTCGAGAAATATTTTGAAAATGACATCAGTCTATATCGACTCGATTTAGTAACAACACTTCTTTGATTTGCCTTTAAGTTAGGTCAAATATCAACCAAAACAGGAAGTATTAAACTGACGAGGAACGCTCGGTCAAAGTGTGACGTCAAAATAAATTAGGATCAGGGTCATCATCAATTTAAAGGTTGAAGCAAAAATCGGAACTATTAGGATGAATGGCTTGCTGAACCATATACCGCGCTTTCCAGAGTACCAGTGGTCAATGCCAGGCAATTTATGATAACAATAAAATGGATCTGAAATGTAGCAACCGGTTAGACTATTACTATCCAGTAACCATAAAATACACGCACAAGCATACCAAACCGAATATATCTCGACATAAACAAATATGAAATCATATTCATACAGGTTCGAGTTCTAATTAAGGGTATGTTGCTTCCTTTAGAAATTTGACACAAATTAACCCTTATCAAATCAACCCCAGGCATCCACATACCCTATCTCCTTGCATCAGTGATGTGCCCTCCTTGTGTGCTCCCACTTTATGGTACAATGCATAAGCTACTTTGGTGCTCCGACTAAGAAGTTTACCTGAAAAAAAATTAACAATCACTACTATGTGTAAAAGGACTTTTTTCCCCGCAGAACAAGGTATGCATTTGAAGACAGAGTGACACAAACAAAACATGAAAGAGATACTACTACATCGATAATAAAGAATACGCATTACAAAAAGGACCTTTACACAGACAGAAAATAACATACATGCAACACTGATGTGCACATTAATATAATAAGATACGAGTAAACAAATAACCAAGTATATAAAACTGCTTGGTTACACAATACCTAGCCAAATGTCCGAACTATACTACTGCTATTCATCACGGTCAATGCAGACAGCGGTGGGTTGAATTCACCAAAACACACGGCGACATGCGGCCTAATGATTCCTGCTTTCTCGTGTGCCTTGTACAATTCTCTCTCTAGTGCTTTGCGACTTGTCCTATTAGGCATCCATTTCCTCCATGTCCCTCTATTCTCTGTTCTTCCATTCACGTTAGCATACCCATCTTAATTTAAATCACTCTGCAATGCTAGTCGTTTACCATCTATCCTTGCTTAAATCACTTCCTTCGACAACCAATGTTGACGTAGCACATGTACAATCCATCTCTTTTTAGTATTCTGCTGTTACACATACGAGTAACGTTATTCAGTCCATAAGTAAAGTGACCAAACCACAAATCTAGCTCCTCTAGGAGCGAAGCCTACAGACGGAGCCTTCATCGACCATACTGGAGGCTGACTCGGACCTACTACGCAAGTAACCATAAACCAGGCCACCACCTAAGCCAAAAGCTGGGCCTGAACTAGCAACTCTTCAGTGCGATAGTTGGAGGTTCCAATTAACCGTCTACCATGACGTCATCACAGAAATCTACAAAGCTATCGGGGCTTTAATGTCTTTGTTAAAGTGCAAAACTTGAACTAGAGATATATAAACCTTAGTTTGGTCACACTGAAGAATGGTCAGCACTGACCACAAAGCACAACAAGTATATGCACATAGCACAATCATTGTACAGTGCTCAGACATACTGATTTGACACTTGTTTATAACAAACCTTGTAACAAACGGTGTGGGTTTAATTGAAAAACTGACAAAACATGGTTAAGCAATACAAGACAATTTTCTTTGCTATATCTTCATCAAATAGGCACATAAACCCATGTTTACGTGAATCTTATAGGCGTTTTTCTAAACGTTGAAATAAGCGCATGACAATAATTATTGCTTTAAAAAAAGCGCAGGGTGCGCTAACTTGATAAATAAAACATAAAAGTACTTTCATATGTTCACAAATAAATAAACTACAGAATAGCTACACGTAAATGTCAAGTATTGTTTACTAAAACCAACTTACTAAATAATAATGTATAAAGTGGTTTGCCATTGATATCGACGACTGTCATTGCTGGAATTTTGTGATTTGATGATCCATACTTCCGAATGGCATCAAAGAACGACGTCTGGACATGTTCAGGTATCTGGCAAAAAACAAACAAACAAACAAACGACACTACGTCATATTTGAAAAACACTATTGGATTAGGTCAACGGAACTGATGATAAACCAGCAAATACTGAAACTATTACTTGGTGATAACCACGTGCATGATGCTATGTAAAACGAAGATGATCAAATAGTCCACAACATGTAAGTATAATATAACAGTAAGTTACTTCACTGCTCCTTTATACCCTTTTCACAAGTACACAAAATAAAATGACCGTCCCGTCGACGCTGATCAGTTCCGTCTGTGTCCTGTTCACAGGATCACAGTCATACGCTCCTTTCCCTCCTTTATCACCACTGAGACCAAGCTATACAGCAACTTGCCTTTGTTGATTGGAGGGTAACACTCCTATTATCAGATCTCCGACTGGCCATCATAGAGAGCAAACCTTTGTCTACACTTTAGGAAAATTACCTAGACCATCACGTTCGCAAATTTTAATCAAGCTTACACAAATGCTTTTACGTAATTATCACAAAATAAATAAGTTAAACAAAGACAAAACCAACAATATTAACCATTCACACACATCTTTATTGAGTCCTCGCTTTTAAAACTATTTGACAGATCCTACAATATACCGAGATGTAATTTCCTCCTTGATCGAAAAATCACTTGCGGCAACTAGAAATTAAGGCCCCGTTTACACTGGTACGGATCCGTTTCGGATCCGTAACGATTTTCATTAGCGTTTACAATGGGAACTGTACCAGAACAGTGCCACTCAATTGCCCCCTTTGTCGCGGTGGTAACGCCGGGTTATCTTTTTTAAAATCAGCTTCAAGACAAAAAAAACTGATTGTCAAGTAACCGATCAAAACCCACGTGGATCCGCTCCAGTCGTTTACACTGGACCTCAATTGGACCAGATCCAAACTGGCACAGCGATCCCAAACAAGTACAGATAACGGATCCATATTGGTGCGAATCCACGAGTTCCAGTGTAAACAGTAAGCCTATCTGTACAAGTTCTGGTAAGCATCCGTTTGGATCCGTTCCAGTGTAAATGGGGTCTAAACCGACTGACGCTGAGCAGACAAAGAACTGAAAACGCAGAAGCAGGTTGAGGAGCTGAAACGACAACACCATAAGAGTATTTTACACCATCAGGTCGATGGAACGACTGTCTAGACCTCATCGTAAAAAGTGCCGTTGGTTCCTTGCACCTTCACGAGGTACAAACGTTGAGGTTTAGTTTGGAGGTGCTAATAAAGTCATCACTCACTAGTTTCAAAAGCACTGGTTCTCTTGATACCGACGGACATTATTGCAACTTAGCAACATTGGAAGAAGTCTGGAAGAGCTGCGTTTCTTGCAATAAAAACATGGAATTCGAGCACAAAGCACACCACATAAGAGGCATTTGTAAAAAAATTGACGGTAGACTAAAAAACGCCTTTTCCTCGTTCTTGTATGACATTGCCAGGTTATAAGTGTCAACAATTTTTGACAACAAAACCTGGGAATTCAATCGCAGAAACATTTTACATTTAAAATGGCTATGCTTTACTCAACCAACACCAAAAAAAATTACATAGCTTGCCCATTCTTGTGCTAACAACAATGCATTGTAAGAATTGTTCCCCTCAAAACGTCTCTGGGAGGAAACCTGTCAACAGTGTATTACTTTCCCCCATCGACAGACTTTCGGTTGTGATAATGGGAACTCGAACTCACTACCCCGATTTACAAGCACGTGGAAGATAACAAAATAAATCAGCTGCAACAATTACTGACCATACTGCTAATAAGATGTTGCTTCAGATCAGTTTACTTACCATGAGTTGCTCTCCAAATGCCGGTTTACTACAAGCACCTTCGGGTCTTGGTGCATTGGGATCAGGTTTTGTTGCTGATTAGATCCAATGAAAAAGAAAACGAACATATGATTAAAAGAGGATCTTTAAAGCCAAGGCACATGTAAGTAAACGCAAATTTTGTTATCATTGTCGTTGTCAATCATGTTCTTATTAATCTGATCTTCCATTGGGCTCCATTTGACTGCGCTTAGCTATATGCTTTACCACGCAGAAGTGTACCACTCAGACGTGCTAAACAAATGAACAGACAATCTGGTGACCCTATTACAAATGAACAAACAGGCAATCTGGTGACCCTATTACAAATGAACAAACGGGCAATCTGGTGACCCTATTACAAATAAAAAAACAGGCAATCTGGCGACCCAATAACTACAAAAAAAACAGGCAATCTGTTGATCGTACTACTACTAAACAGGCAATCTGGTCACCCTATTACGGTTGTATTGCTTTGACTAAACAATCAGATGCTCCTAAGTTGAAGTTTTCAGGGGTACCAAGGTTCCAATTATCAACTAGTTGCACAGTACCGGTGTCATGAAGATTCAAGTCAAACGTCGCTCTCTTCATATACCGACTTAAATGAAATGAAGAGTGATGTTAAAGCGATTTCTCGTACCGCTGAACATTGATCCTGCTGCATCAATCAATCAATTTAAACATGTCACTTTTCATGGACGTAACAGAACCACTGGATTCAGCATATGACGAGAACAACAACTGACTTCACGCCTGAGCCGGATACGATCGTTTTAAGTGTATATATATAATAGATAAAATCAAACTTAAGCGGAGGACAATTTCCAGCCATATTCTTCCGCCGAGTGCTTCCATGCGCGGTGGCTTTGACTTAAACACATGCACTTAGATGTATCTTTAGCAATACCTTTAGTTTAGTTTTTAATGTATTTAATTGCATGACCCCCTGTCAGTCAGTTATCCTCTGAGGGGCTACCATACCAAAAGGAAAAATGAAATGTAATGAACGATACCACTGCTTTGTCTTACTGAGAGAAATGCCACTTAAATAAGATGTCCCAATGCAGTATATAACGAAAGATCACGATTAAAGGAGATTTTATTTGGATAGCATTATTTTTTAGTCGTCTTGAACAAGATCTATGATCATGCCGCAAACATAGCTGAATAGCTTTTTGAACCCACAACAGACTCCTTTCTTTTAGCGCACATCACGTATCACAAGAGAAACAACACCTAGCGCTTAATATGAGCCAGAAGATCAAACTCTATACTACAACGAAAACCATTTCCCCAGACCTAATCTCGAAAAAATAGCGGAGTAAGTAAGAAAATCTCTACGTCAATACAGAACGGGATGTCAACTATTTCCTTGGCTACTTCCGGATTTGATAAAGCAGCCAGCCCATCACAAACAAATACAAAGGGCTTAAAAACGGACTTTCAGCTTATATGGCGCTATCATGTGTCCGTAAAGCGGGTAGGATTTATTGTAAGCGGACAAAATAAATGGGTGCCGATGAACGGGTGCCCCGGCCAGTAAATAAGTCGTAAATTAACGAATTTATCACGTAACACGAACGAACTGGTGGACAAACGAATTGATGGATAAAAAAATTAATGCACGGACTGAGCAACAAAGAGAGAAAACGGATGAACGAACAGATCGATCAACGAGCAGACAAAACGGATGAACGAACGGATCGATCAACGAAAACAAACGAACGAACGAAAAGCATCCGAATAGACCCCAAAGACCCTTACATCCTGAACGTTTCATAACAGATTAGGGTTTGTTCCTTACCAACAATAAGTTAAAGGATATAATGCCACACCTGGCCGACAAGACAGGTCGACAAGTCACTGGGAAACAATCTACAACTGATGTCCATTGATCTTACCAGCCATGGTTCATATCAAACTTAAACAAAGTTCCCTAAACGATAATCATGATGAAAATGCCTTTAAAGATTCTTAGCTCACCTTCGATATGATCATTTTCGTCAACGAAAAACTGTTCCAATGGCTTCTTTTTCGGCCGCTGTTTTAGAGAAGAAGACATTTAATTAACAAATTTTTAAAAAAATTAATCAATTCAAGATCGAACTCTAAATGCCCAGCAAATAATAAAAATGTGAAGGGCTGAATATTTGGACCAACAACGCCAACAACGATACTTTTGTCCCTAACCCTTGGCTCGTAGTGCCAAAGACTTGACGCGTCCTTCACCAATCTTTTACGTCGGGTTGGCATATTGGCTTAAGTGTAGGCCTCTGGGTCTGAGGTTTGCTAGCTAGATTCCCCTCTGATCCCTCTCAATGCAGATATTGTGGAAATGGTCCACTCATTGGCAATAAACATATATACACATATATGCATATAAAATAAACAAATATAAGATAGATGGACGCTTAATGAATCGAATGTAAAAAGACGCTACGTTTTTGTACGTCGAAATACATACACACCATCTTAAATGTGTACATATGTCAAGATGTTTACTTATTCAGATACTTTGGGAGAAAACCCGAAGATAACAACGCTATGTCAATTCGAATGTCTCTCATACTGACTTCATAAAAGTCAGAAAACGCAAAAATAATACATGCATACAAAATCTCTTCAACTTATTTCTGCTTGTATCAAAAAGTGGCAAGGTTGTTTTATGAAACGGTAGTGAAATATCATATGAAAACATTGTCATCTTAACTATGATTGACCACCACAGCACGTAGCAGTGCCCTCGACAACAGGTCTCCATAACTTTTATTCCTGCCTAACTCCTTGATTACGTCCCGTTAGAATAAGCAAAGTGCACACGGTCTCCCATATACAGCTGAATTTCTAACACTTTTAGGATCCAATGTGATCACAAATGATTCTCTGGCGGCAATTCCTCAAATGTAAAAAGCACTAAAGTATACACTGTTTTATTGCACTAAAGTATACACTGTTTTATTGCACTAAAGTATACACTGTTTTATTGCACTAAAGTATACACTGTTTTATTGC
>JANTCA010021600.1:0-23734 GCA_024741275.1 Chironex yamaguchii
GAACATGTCAAACAGTACTCTTCTCTTTGGTTGTAACCAGGGTGATATATATATATATATATATATATATATATATATAGTTATATAGATCGCCCTGGTTGTAACCATTGCCACCAAAAGATGGATTTGTGCTTGCCTGGCACGCCTACTTACTATTTGGTGGTAACTGTATTTGTGGGAACAATGTAAAGCAGTATTTTTCCTGCTTGTTTGTAACCTTTACCACTAAGGGATGGATGTGTGCTTACCTAGCACGCCGACTATTTGGTGGTCAGTTGATGGTCAAAACGTTTTTCAGCAACCCGCGAATACCATAGACACTTCATTGATAATTTGACAAGAAACTAAGAAACAGGGTAGGTCATACCTTTTTATCAATTTATCTGAATAAAATATAAATTGAGCTCAAACAATGCCAAATATGTAAATTGAACATGGCAATGATGATGGATAGGTAGAGTGGTAGTATCTATTTAGTAGTTTTTAGTTATTTCGTTTGTTTAATGTTTAGCTTTATTAGTATTATTTGTTTCCACAACATTTAAGGGTTATACATTTACATGCCTACTTCACTCACCACCCTACTTATCAATCAAATCCTTGTCCTTCTTTGCAATCTACTTTTCTACTATGTGTTTGCATATTTGCATCAATGCAAATAGGATGCTTTGTTGTTTTTCTTGTGTAAATACGTTTGCCTTGCCTAGGCATTAGATGATATGGCAGCAAATTAACTGCTTTTAAGGCCTTGCCTTCAACATATCATCATAATTATTGACCTCGACAGTACTGCTATTGGCCACTGCATTGCTCACTTTATGCTGTTACTCACAAGGCACATCTACCCATCAAACCTACCTTATAATCCCATGCCCCTCTTAATATGGATGGCATACTTCCCTACTGCTTTACAAATCACTGTAACTCCTTTTCCCCTTTAGCTCCGTTCCTCTGCCTTCCATCAACTTTTGCAATCCCATAAGTTTGACCTTCCGATCTATCCCCCAACACTGACCTGGGCTATCGCGAAAAGAAGAACCCTCTGCCAAGCACTAGAAAGACAAGCATAGGCAAGTCGTATGGTGTTGCATGCGTGCACGCCCTAAGCTCTCCATACATGGAGTAGCTAGCACCCATGTGCCACACTTTTAGCCTAGAGAGCTTGACCTGCAAAGCAAGCTCTTGACTCACGTAGTCTTTTTTCTTGTTTCGGGACCAGCATAGGACGTCCATTTGAGACATTTTTGAAAGCACGACTGTTTAAGGATCAGCCGATCACACCCAAGACACAATTTGCCTTTTTTGTTCAAATCGCTGACTGTTTACGGGACAGTTAAGCGAGTCCTTGACTCACTAAGTCTTTTCTTTCAAGTTTCAGGACCAGCATAGGACGTCCATTTGAGACATTTCTGAAAGCACGACTGTTTAAGGATCAGCCGATCACACCCAAGACACAATTTGCCTTTTTGTTCCAATTACTGACTGTTTAAAGACCAGCCCAGCACGCCCATGAAACAAAACACGCAAAGCTGTTATCCACCATCCACTACATGTCTAACCACCAGCACTGTCCCTTACTACTACTACTGCTATTACTACTTCTATTACTACCACTATTACTACTACTACTATTACCACTACTACTATTACCGCCACCACTATTACTACCATCTGAACAACCACCATCGCTAATGACGATGTAGGTATTTGCCTACTAAGTCTCACAATAAATGTGTTTTTAACAGTTTCTCCTTGTAAACTATAACCAATCATAATACAATAAATACCTGAAAAAATCTTGAAGTTCTTGATTGAGCCAGGACTCAAGAGCAAATGTCCTCATTATTCAGTTGCTCCGTTAACTGAGCAACAACATCACTGCTCAGAGCAGCGAGAGTCCTCATATTTCACTTTGCATATTGCCTACAATGCATTTTACGTACTATATATGCAACTTATTTATTTCGTAAACGAACTTAACCAAACCTACAGTGAATGCCCTGTGACTTTGTTTGTCCTCTTAAGGCCACCAATAGGAGTGAAAGGAGACTGGTTGCTTCCTAGAACAAAGAAAACTGTGTTAGTAACTGGTTAAGAGAAATATACTAAGTAACATCATTTATTTTACAACTGGTATGAACACAAGGCATTGACGCTCTTGTATCTGGGATTAAGTGCCAGCAGGGAACAGTGAAGTTGATTTTTGGTTCTCGAACCAAAATGCCAAAGGTGATATGTGATATAGCGCATTTAGCCTCTGATCCTCTATCCGAGTGGTGTGGTTCATCAAGTAGATCCGCAATGGACCGCTCGAAAAGTCTTAAAGTTGGTTTACATCTACAAAACATGTCCAGTAATATCTGCTAATACACTTGATCTAATACGATTTATCACAGTTTTGTCATTAGACAATGACATGTCGTTCTAAGAATATCACTTTTAATCTTTGGTATTGATGTTTTGAAATAACGTTAGATCAGACGTACTTTTCATGGTATTACATAGTGTGAACACTTAGGGGTCCATTCATGCTGTCATCATGACCACAAGTGTACAGAGAGAACTCCCTTTGGCAAAGTGTACATCTGGGAGACAAAACTGGTGGCCCAACCCAATATCAAGTAGCTCCTTATTCCGATCAATGCATTTTGATAGATGACCATGTTGGAATTTAAAGAGTTTAATTTCAAAGGATTGACACGATAGTCATTTTTTATGCTGAAAAAAGGTACACATCTCCTTAAGCTCTCCAGCACTACTTGCAATATTTACGCATGCGATTATAATGCTAAAATATGGGCGGCTGCTCACAGTCCAATTTTTTAGTAAAACGTTTTCAGAAGTTTTATCATGATTCCTTCTCTCATAATGAAAGAGTTCTCTTCATTTTGCAAAGTGACACCTCAAAAGAATCTAGTTGACCTTAACTAATGCAAATTGTGTCAAATTTTATCATGGTTTTTGCAACATTCCGAGATAAATTTAACCTGATGCATAGATCCTATGGTAATCGTCTTTGAAACCACCAATTGCAAATTCAAAATCATTGCAGTAAACAATACTATCATGCAATATCTCCTAGAATGCAATGCCCTGCAAGAATACTATGTATTTGACACAGGTATCAGCAATTAGAAATATCTCGACATTAACAACAGTCAGGATATTTCACGATTATTGTTGCCTTACAATGATTCATGGGCAATCCATGCTTTTTACCTTAAAGAGTGCTCATTTTAAAAACAGTATCAAAAGACAGTAGTGTACGCAGATAATACGTCACAAGTACTGAATAGAATGAAAGCCTACTGTTAAAATAACAACTTACTTTATCAATCGTGTCTTTTCAGGTTCATCATCCCACTTTGAATGGGAATTTTGCATTATGATGGTCATCAAGGCAAATGACAACCAGAAAAGACACGTATCAATCAACTGCAACATGACTTTTGCATTGAGAATTGGTTTACCTTGGAGTGACAAAAACAACACAATTACTAATCAAGGATTATCAGAATATACAAATAAAAACATAGCACCATAGGCCACTTTAGAAAAGTGCTTACTCTCACACCACATTGACGAAGGAGGCATTGACAATGAAGGAAATTATTAGTAATCAGCTATCATTGGAATAGATAGATCACTATCCTAAGCTAGCTATATCCCACGACAAAATATGCTTTTGAAACAGAATAAAATAGCAATAGCATAAGGCAAATAAAGCAATACAGTCTTGAATGTTTATTTTTGATATTTCTAGATGATTTGCCTTATCATCAAATAGAACAACTAAATCAAAATATTTAATAATAATATTTCTTATATACTATTTCATTTCTTTACCATTCATAGCCTTTTAGTAATCTGTAGCTCTAGTATTTTATCCTTTAATGTAATAGCTGTTTATTCGTTCTCTGTAGCAGCAGACTGCGCGTTTATTGACGTTCAATGTTTGTGCAGAAAAGGACATTGTTTTTATTACAAAAAACAGGATCATTTATAAACGATAATTATTTTAATTAGCAATTAATGTGATGCACATCAAGTGTGATACCTTACATGAATACAATATAGAGCTGATCCTCACCTTTAGACTTTCAATCAACAAGAAGATGGGACATTCAAAGTTTGGTTACAATCTATTACCATGGCTATGAAAACCAACTTTCCTTTCTGCTCATTGATTGATATTCTTGTTAACTACTTCAAATAGGTATGATAACAGAATTCAGCTGGCATGAATTCAGAACATGGTCATTCAGAGCTGTACTTGAACTGAAGGCACACTTGTCCTCGACAATTTTATGTGTCCCATACAAATCTTCTCTATAAATGTCTGTTCTGAGCTAATTTGCGAAAACGATGCCTTCTAAGCTCCTCGCTATTTTGAAAGAATGTCTGTCTTTTGCATATAGTCTCCTTGATACTTTGTTGAAGAATTGTGCGAGGTGTACAACAAGGTCTTCTCAAACTAAACAGAGCTCAATGAACAGGAAACTGTTTATCCTGATGTAGGAGTGTTTTCAGCGTAGTTTAGCTCTGACAGGTGAAATGCTGCAAGTAATGGATCTCCTTAAAATTTCATATATTGCAAAGATAAATTTGTGCAGCTTGTTGTCAATGAAATATAAATTTTTTCTTCACATTTCTTCTTTAGATCCCACAAAACACAGTTGTATGATCAAACTGGTTTTGCTATCAGGTTATATAATGCACTTGGCAGTATTTTCTATAGCATAATCTCATCCTATCCAGGTCTTCGTGTTCAGTTTATTTCTTCCATTGATAATTATTACTCTTTTCTGCATCTCCTGCTCTTAGAAGACTTTTCCATCATTCTGTTTTACGATTTCCTCCTTATAATACTGTATGTTCAATTTTGTATTATTTTCATTATCTTTGTTACAATGCCATTTAATGCGCATTCTGCATTAAATGCTTGCTTTCTACACTGCATGATAAAAGTAAGAGAAACGAAAATAAGCACCACAAAATTTAAGCATGCTATTACTTCATAAGCAATCCACAACATCCCTGATCCAACTATATACACAGTAATATAACAAACTTGACTGTCACAAGTCATTTCCAATTTAAACTAGAGGAAGGGTCTGTTCGCACTAGAAAAACGACATACTTCATTAAACTGGGTAATACCACACCAATTAGAGAAACTCACAGATTTGACAATCTTTAATGAAAATTAGGATTCGCACTGAGCAGTTTTTAGGCATGGATAAGATTATGTTAAGTCAACTACTTGTCATTTTTGTCATAAAGCCTGTTTGGTAGTTTGGATCTGGGGTCTAGGCAGATTTCCTCCTGCTGAAATCACCCCGGCATTTACTCTCCGGTGAATAGGCCCCTCCACAATTGCCCTTATGCACATTCCCTCCCCCGACGAACTGCTCTTTGGACGATTGCCCCAGAGCGCATTGACCTCAATGATACCATCACAACGTTCTTTCGGTAAACTTTCCCCTTCGCACACTACCTTCTGCCAGACGATTGTCCTAGGGAACGAGATTCCTTTTGATACCCCCCCCCCTGGCTGACCATGGGTCCATATCTCCATAGTACTTTGAAATGGGAAAATAGAAATCGTTCCCTGGCTGGATCAGTTATTTTACAATACACTTACTACAGTACATTAAGCATATGCTTTTTATAAGAACAAGAACTGAATGATAAGAAAAACGATCACATTTGCACGCATTCTCAACAGAGCAGCCATTATTGCACGTGTACTTTAATTAATATCACGCGTTAAATTTGGTCAAAATCTGCCACGCTTTGATCACTGATGACAAACTGTTTTAACGCGGCAAGTTAAGTAATAAGAAGGCAACCAATTAAGGTTATTAACAGACAAGCAGCACGGACTCCGCGCGGGAAAAATAACCTGTAATTATCATTGCATACTGACGATTCGAAACTGCATTGGGTTCCCTCAAAGAAGACAGTATACATGATCAAGCTTAAAAGCAACATTTCTTTAAAAGCTTAACATTTGCGACAATCATTTCCACTTAAATCCCTTTGACCCGAATAACATCGAAGAAAGTAGTCACTTTTCTTGAAAGGCATAATAATAATCATTTGTCAAAATCTTACTTGCTAAATGGAAGTATAAACGGTAACAATAAAATTTAAACTCAGCTAAATGATTCACAAATTTGTAGTGCCGTGAAGCTAGTATGTAACTATATAGTAAAACAAATTTGTACCCTTTTGAGGAAGATAACGATACATCCGCAAATTTTCGAACTACAAGGTCTTAGTCATGCGACAGAAGGGCAGCCAATTAAAATGAAAATTGGTGGCAAAAGGTTTTGTACAAAAGACCAACTGTTACAGGTAATCACAGTTAAATGGTAAGCGGAAATTATGATTTTTTACCCAGTAAATGGATGTTGAAGAAAGCAACGTAATGAAGTGACTTGCCATTTATTCACTGCGTAAATATCAACACGGTCTGGAAGATAAAACAAAATACTTACATGCAAATGATTCGTTCCATAATTCGAAGCATCTTTTGATTTCCTAAGGAATCTCATAGCTCTTTCTCATTGCGAAAAGATGTTGTCGAGTATTAAGCACTTGTTTACATCGACAAAATTCGCCATTTTCTTGACAGAAAAGCTCAGCTACGTACGTGCTGCCCTAACGAACCGCATGCTGGAAGTGAAGATCGTTGATAACCAAAGGATTCCTGGGATAAGATTTTCAGTCTCAAGAGATACCTCACTCGAATGGATCTATTTTATTTTTCGAATTGATGTGTTAAGAAATGTAAGATAAGGCATTTGAACAAGCCAATGAGTAAAAAGTAAACTTAAACAAAAGGTAATATCTGAACACAATTTCCTGTGTACTAAGCAAGAAGATCGTATGGTGATGCAACAACGTGATATCAAATGAGTTTACTTTCATGACATCCAAGTCGTACTCTTGCCGGATTAACCACTCCACTGTAAACATAAAATAACTTTAAAGGGTTGTGTATCTCAGTAGTAAAATACTCAAATATTGAGATATTTTTCAAACGCGTATATCAATCCATGATTGTATTTTGGAAGAGGACAGTGATTTTTGTAAAGTGTAGAAATGACAGTTGATCAAATTGAATCGTAATTCAAACAGCCAAAGCTTGAGAATTTTCCCGGAGATTACTAATTATAGTTATTCTCTCTGGTTATCCTTAGAATGCGATTGCCATACGAAAGTATAAAAGTGTAACTTATGTACTACCGTTACTTACTTGTAATGGGTATTTAACAAATCAGGAATGGACATGGACCTTTCTGTGTGGTTTAAACCCTACCATCCCTTTCAGTGTAGTCCTTGAGATACCTTCACTCGTTCCAAACGTGGTAAATAAATGGTAGTTGTGCCGGATAGAATAATTAACTTTCTTTGCAATGACTACCAGACTGCCATTGGCTTTTCGCTATGAGAACATTGACTTTTCTATAATGTCCTACTTGAGTCGTTATGGCTCCACTTTCTTTTCCCTCCACCAGGGTATGGTATTGTCATCTTGATTTTATTTGACGTTAGATGACCTTTAACTTACGAGGTTTCGGTTTCTACAAAATGACCTAAATCCTTCTCTAGGCATTCCTCACGAAACGTATCATGTGTTAATTCCTTAGATGACGTATGAGAAAGTACACTTGTACTGCCAAGAAATCCACTTCAACCTGTCCCAGATTTCAGATAGAAGAGAGTTTCCACAACTTGACATATCGCATGGGAGGTGTATAGTGTATCAGGATGTCACCAACAAATGAACGCAGCGTCTAAGCTTAACCAGAGAATAGCAATAGTATCCCTGTATTACTATTCTATGGCTTAAGCTAGACCTTGTTCTCCTTGGAGACACCAGAATGCAAGCGGATGTAAACTCATGATTTATGATTTGATAGGCGAGAAAAATACTTAGATATCACAGCCCACCTAAAACAGCAACTGCAGTCCTGTACGTAAATATAGCACACGTGTTTCTGTATGTTCTGAGATCCAGACTGTCACGAGGCATTGTGCACAGAAGATGCAGAAGGTTCCATGAGACACAACCTAAGTCAGAAATTGCAACAATCTCCTTATGCGAGCTTTAGAAATGAAAGCCGAGACAAAGTACAGAAAATTACAAAATAAATGCTACGTTGTCACAGGCTCCCTTTTAAGACATATTGCAGCTGCTTCGTTACCTGATGAGGGCAAATTAACGCTCGATGGATCCTAGAGTAGAATCCCGAACCGTCATTTGAACATCCTAACAGGCGACTTTAATGTCCCGACTTGTGTGGTTATTCCACCTGGCCAGATGTCATTGCCTCATGCGACTTTGGCTTGCGATCGCAAACTGAGGAATGACTGCTGGAGTGTGCTAGAACAAACAAGTTGGTAGTGACTAACACTTTTTTTAAAACCCTTCACGACTTCACCTGGGTATCAAATGATAATGTCACCGGAATCAACTTGATCATATCCTGGTTGGTCGCAGCTGGAGAAATCCGTAAAAGATATTTGTACCTATCGTAGGGCGCAGACCGATGTACCATGTGACAATGATCCTTATCTTCTGCGGAAGAGTCTCCGGTTCAAGCACAAGGTTAGACCCAAGCACACGCTCCCATTGGGGTGTAACGCATAAAAGATGCCGAACGAAGATGCTTGTCAGCGTGTTCAGACAGAACTTTGCTGCAAGCTGCTGGAGTTCCTCATAAGCTAGCGAAGCTTATAGGAGCCTATTACAGCTATATCAAGTCCTGTGTACGTGTCAATATGAGGAACAGTGGGAGCATTGAATTTTAGTCCAGTGTTCAACATGGCTGCATGATATCTCTCGTATTTTTTAATTCAATCATGGATTATGTTTGTCAATGGTAGTTAGAAATGGAGCTTAGCCAAGTGATAGTTTTAAATTCCAAGATCCAGACTATACCGATGATATAGAAGTTTTAGCCTGGGATGCACCAACCTTTAAGCCGCACTAGAAAGTGTGTCTAGGATTATCATTTGCGTGAGCCTGACAATCAATGCGCGAAATACAAAATCGTCTGCAACACCATCTGGGACATCATGTGCACAATGCTTGACAAGTCGAGCAAGTACAGCAATTCACCCATATTGAAAGCATTTTGAGCGATGACGTATGATAAACAGCGCAAAACCTGGTCAGCCACTGCCCAACAGGACCATCTTCTGGACTCCTTTGACCATGCATACCTCAGACAGATACCTTAGCGGCCACACAAAGATCTCGTCTCAAACATTACTGTTCGGGAATGCATGAGACGTCAAGTGATTGTTTGCTGTTGTTATGAAGGAATAGAGGCTGGGGCTATTATACCACTTTCTACGTTGGGAAGATACCGTTACAGCAAAGCAGCATCTTCTAGCAAATCATTGGACAGGATGGCGCTATTCGCAGACAGACGTGTAACAATGAGCAGTTAATTCGAGATAGAACAGTATAATTGCAGCCTTGAAATGTACTGTATTTTAAGCTCGTGCAGCATAGCCTCTAAAACACTCAAATGGGGCCAGCTCGCAACGCTCCCCGGAACCAAGTTGATTTTAATCTCCCCACCTAATCTGGAAGTAGATCAATCCGCGACCCCGGAAAATACCTGCCTTTAAGTTGATCACACCAACTATCCATCAACACAAATCCTAATAAACAGATTGTCCTCCCTGTTGCTCAAGTGTGTTTTTGGAGATAAAATAAAACGATGTCGGACACTTACGCTTTATTTCAAGCATTGTTAATCATTCCAGAGCTGTATGAACCACCGAGGCGTCCAGGTGCTATGAGCTATACTACTGTTTCGGGAGTACACCCTTTAATCTATTGATACTCTGAGCATATCCACTGAAATTGAAAGTCGATGCCCGCTCAGACTCTCACTTCTACGCAACAGAGAATATACTGTGCCTTATTAAATTACATAAATCTCCTTGATTTTATGTTATGCTTTTGGGTTCTATCAGAGGAGTCGGACAACTTGTGATAGACCAAATAGATGAAATGATTATAACAGCCCCTGACAAAATATGCCATCTATTCTAAAGACGTTACGCTGACTTGCTAGGTATTGGAGGAAGTTGAATGCTGTACATATTGCTCATCGTCACACATCCTAATGATATTTGAATAAGAGGTGTATTTATTTCACTGCACTGGCGCCATGACTGCTTACCATTTAGGTTATTTGAAAACTTAGAAACAATAATCTGATAATATGGTAAAAGGCTTCAGCTATTTTAATACTGCCGAAATAAAGGGAAGTAGTTTGTGGTCCAAGTCCGAGGATCTTTCTCCCTCGTCTGTCAGGTATGTGTTTAGTGGCATGATGTTAGTCCAAAAGAAACGTTTCTTATTCTGGACACTGTCCATCTTATCATGATCAATAGTGAGTTATTGTTGATGCATCCAAGGAAACGGATAATTGTGCCACCAAGAAAGAAAGCATTTTACAAAGAAGTTGACGTATTCTCAAAACTGCGTCAATAACACCATGGGATAGCTTTTTATACTGTTGCTTGGGATTTGAACATACATTAAAGGCAATTAGCTATTGAATACCATATTAAAGAAATTTACAATACAAGGGAGGAAAGCGATTGGATGAGAGGGCAAAACAAATGGATAAATGTGATCAAGGTGGCCGCCCAAGGAAAGCCGACGGTTTACAATTTAGCAAGATACGACATCATGATAAAGCCCACTGCCGTAACATCTAACACTGTATCAGCTGTTAACGTAAATGAAAATGTACAGAAATGATAAGGTTAATTAGTCCAAGTACTAGAGGGCTTTCACTTACGTCAGATTTTTCGAAATCAACAGTAAATACATCATTCTGAAAGTTGATACTTAGGCCATGAATAATCATCTCATCTGAAAAAGATAACTGAAGTTTCTCCGCTGCCATTCTTTGGTAAAGTTCAACAAGATAACAAGTCCATTTGCTATGTTTAAGCGTGTTTGCTATGAGATACGACCTCAATTACCAAGTATGAAGTAACATTAAGATTTTTATCTTGTCAACGTTGGTGAGTAATGCGTAAACAATCATTTGTATTGACACAACATAATAGTTTATCCTCTTTTTCTTGATAAAATCGAAGCCTTTGCTATTCCGAAACGACTGTTGCTGATTTGCGTTTGACGTCGCGTAACTGAGCATACGATGTGACGGACACCATACTTAATTCTTTCCAACAGCAAAAATGGAAACGAGGCCGAAGTTAAGGACGTTTGATGTACACTGATTTTAAATGAAGAAAAACCAGTTCAGAGCATTTGTAAAACAATGATAATCCCATAACCTTTTGACCGTTCTTATTTATTATAATAAATGTTATTATCATTGTTGTTGAAATTATAAACATTGCCATAAGAACTGCTTACTACGTATTTTGTATGTATGCATCTAATTCACATAAGTTTACATTATCAAAAATTAACAAATTATACAACAGTTTCCCATAACCTATACATTTCATTACAGTAAAACAAGAGCAGATATTTGGCCAATTTCATAAGCTGCCAGATTTTTAGCTCAATGCATCACACCATTATGATAAGATAAAACTTTTCTCCGCATCGATTTGCTTTCCCAAAACACTATCTGTTGCATGTCTTGCTCCGTATTTTCGAATAACATCTTATTTTGTTATTATTCATCATATACTCATGACTGATATGTTTCCTCGTTCTTTCTTGAAATTGTTGTTCAAAACGACAAACTTTGAACAAGAGAGCTAACTTCATTTGCCTTCAAGAGGTCTACGATGGATACAAGGCGGACTATCTGAGTCACTCTATCCACATAAACAGGCTTCATCTAAACTCATATCCTTCTTGAAGATTCATATTGATAAGCTTTATGAGAGAACTTAGTGTACCAATGCATAGAAAAATATTAGTATGATTTAATTCATGAAAAAAATTCAAAATTGTAAAAATTCATTTTAGGTCCAACAGGACTGGTCCATGCCCACAAAAACTGTACCGTTAAAGTCTTTTGGGATAAGGAAACAAATCAAGTAACGACAGACTGTCCAAAAAGGCACAATTTAGCATAGACACCAATCAGGGAGCAAAAACAATTGTGAATTCCAAGTACAAAATGACAAGTAAGGTCATGAAGACTAAACATATATTCTCTTTTGGTTTTCTATTTAGTTCTAGCTCACTAGCAAGTCAGTTAAGAAACATCGTCGGAAGATGTAGACATGAAGCATTATCATGTACGTGGCTTAGATTTATACTATAGTTGGCTTACAAATTAGCGCGTCATTCACATGAAAACCGACAAGTTGACATTAGAAATAAGCTATATTCGTATGCCATAGGGCAAAACAATTTTGCTTCTAAAGCACAACAACTCTGAAAATGAATGGTTGTTTGGGATCAATTACTAAATAATAAACAAATATTGAAACATGCAGTCGAAGGAGTAAATCGGAATACAATCATTGAACATGAGGTTAAGGGAATGCGAATAATCATCTGGTATACTTAATCGATAAAGAAAGAGAAAGAAAGAGAGAGAGAGAGAGGAAGGAAGAAAAGTTAATAATCAACTTTGATAAATAATAGCAGAACAGCTTTCGTTTTAATTCTGATTCTATGAAGGTGACACATCATTTCTACTTATTCACTAATAACAAAACAGAATTAACACATAGTAGTCCAGATACTATTTGACGCTCTTGAGTGAAATTTATTGGTGTTATGGCCATTCGTTAAAACAAGAAAAAAATTAATGGAATTAGTTGTGATTTGAACAATAAATGTCGGTTTGGTAACCTACACTACTCATATGTTGAACCCGTCAGATGTGTCCTATTATCTGTATAATATCGATAATAACTAACATACAATCGTCTTAAATTCATGCTTTTGCAAATATCAGCATTCAAGGATTGTTCTATAGCAAAGCTAACCGTATTTGCAAAAGCAAAAACATTTCTAAATAACAACATTTGAGTCCTTCTTGAAGACATGGCAAAATAGAATGAATATACTTTATACTGAAAAGCTACATTTCTACTGCGATACAGAGCAAGACCTTATGTTGATGAAACAACTTTGTTTATTTCAGGATCAATAAACACTATTCCACCAGAAGGGGACCATCCGCTCATAACTGATGCCACGTGTCTTCGATGCTGCCTTTGTTTACACGGATGAAAACGTCTTCACTGTAGATAAATTTTCTTTGTAAAACTGAGATAACACCGGAAAAGAAAGCTCAAGACTGAATCGTATTGACATGCTCTCTTGGACAATTTTTATCAAATTTTCTATTTAAAAATTGCCGCCATGTCTCAAACTTATTTTAACCAGCCAAGGCTTATATCTCAAATACTTCCACAAGATTTCAATAATACCTATTGCTACGTAAATTGCTTTTTACAAACATCTCTTGATTTGTTGACGATGCTATCAGATTATCAGAAATTGAAGATCACTTCCTATAGAATAGGCCTCATGGTAATTTCTTTAACGACTTCACTTTGATACCATCCGTAACGCTATCCTGTCAAAGCTAATTAATGTTCTATTCAATTGTTTAAAGGTAAGAATTTGAAAGGATTGCTCGACACCAAACATATTAAAAGGTTATCATCCATCTGTTTTCGTTTTGTAACGCATAGATTAAAATCTTAACAAGATCTTGGTTTACCATAAGCATTTTATCCCATGTATCGCTTGCCAGTCGTGATTGGGGAGAGCTTCATCAATTTTTCATCATATCAGCTAAAGTGGGTTTACTTAATAAAAAGTTGAGTGACATTTGCCAGATGTTGAAACCAATTGTAAACATGGAACCAGTCCTCTTGCTAGGTTTAAGAACAAAAATTGAGGTAACTAATAATCTTTTGTTGTGCAAAAAGAATTTATAAATAATTACGTTTTCCTTCCAATGCTTTAATTAAAAATGCTGTCTGAAAAAGAAGCAAGGGTGTGCAACCAGACAAAATCTGTTCGAGGCACTTTTGTAATTGTACGTACGCAATTTGTGTGATGGCAAAAATCATCACCAGTTATTACTTCTGATCTCCCTCTTTGACAGGGGGCTTGTCTCAAAAAAGTTGTTTTCTTTCTTCTTGTCTCTTTTGGATTACCTTTGACTCCATAATTTTTGTTTACTTAATATAGCTTCACCATCAGCAGAAATGGGGAATTTTTAAGATTCATATCTTACTATGATTGCCATGATAGCCATGGGATGCTTTGCTTATCGCGGAAAACTCTTAGATATTCTAGCCGATCTGGAATTATCAGGGGCGCTTCAGAAAAACGCAATTTCCTCTGTCCCTTGCATTTTTGACGACATGCTAACCGGGTCGCTGGAGAAAACCATGAGACATGATTTTTGATGTGCTCAACTGTCATGAGAATGGTTTAAGCCCAGAATAGCCTGAAACTTTAGCTCAAACAATTTAGAAGAGAAAATTGCAGTATTATGGTCGCCAAGTGAGACGGAAAAGAGCCATGGCAAGAAAATTAATCGAAGGTAGAATGGACGGTGCTAAAGAAAAAGGAAGATCCACGAGAGAATGGGCAGACATTCCGCTAAAAACATACCAAAGAGCTTTCTTCATCTGACACTCTTCAGAATATGAAGTATCAAAAAGGAAAGCATAGATAGAAAATATAGATATAAGTATAGATATATTAGCCAACCATAAGCAAGAAAAAAGAAAGTACAATGAGAAAATGTAAAACATGCCATTATTGGAAGAGTCCAAGTGAATAAATGAAATCCTTCTAGCTATAGAGAGCACTGCTTTTCTTGTTTTAATGTAATCAAATTCCGATATTCTTAGATGGAAGGGCGATCTAGCTATGCCAACCATCTCAAAATTTTCGTCTTTTTACGTTTTGGTGCATTCTAAATTTTCTTGTCAATGTTAGCCTATGAAAGAATCTTATGATTAAACATTAAAAAAAAAGAAGCCAGTACTCTGTAGGGAGAAAGAGTTCAGTTTTCACTTGGACTTTTCCAATAATGTTTTGTGTTTATTTGTCTTTATCTTTTTTCTTCCTTGTTTATGATTGACCAGTTTTGATTCATGTTTCTCATAAAATGATTGCCAAGATGTCCCAATTTTACAAAGATTTTAAGAGCCGTACAACCCTTGTTAGATACTAATAAGCTGTTACCGATTTAAGAAATAATGCACGGTAAGAGGGAAATTTACGCCTATTAACTGTTAATGGATTAAGCAAAGAACAATGCAATTTCTTTTCTTTTCCGTGTTTCTGTGTTGCTTTTTCAATATGTTTGTTACTTTTTACTTATCAGTTAAAGAGCATGCCAGAATAACAGTGGAAAATATTTTACTACAGTAATCTTTGAGGCCTTCAAAGTAGCTGCTATCAAGTTTAATGCCACCAAAGAATTGCGGGAAAAGGCCAGTTTACAGTTTTACAAAATCGTTTCCCCCTAAACAGGAAACGCCATTTATGCTCATATTTATACTTGATTTTAAGATGAATGATTGCCATAAGATGGCATCAGAAAAAGGACGTCAGGTAATCTCAATTACCATTCTATTTTGATTGCAGAGGCAGTGTTTTCTTCTTTTCGGAAGTCATATTAAGTTCATATTATTACATCATTTATCTAATTATCCTACTTTGCCTTAATTGTTAATTCTGTCTTGTTTAGGTCAACCACTTTACTATATAGTTGGTATACCATCCGTCAAATCCAAGTCTTATGGAAGGCTGCTACCATAGTTTGCGAGGAAAGTTTTCTTTCAGGACACACAGCAGGATTCTCAAATGTTATAATCAGAGCAGATTACCACAGTCTATCTGTAATGCTAAGAGGTGAATATTCAATATTCAGGCAAACCAATTTATTCAAATCTAATCACTGTGCCAGTGTTCTAAAACAAAACTTGGGAAACCATGAATCAAACCCCCTGTTCTGGTAGATTGATGCCTAATATCAAGCATGAAACGCTTCTGCGTGGTCATTCAAGCTGGCAACGGAGAATTGATAAAGTTTCAATGAGCCCCTACATTACTTTGTTATGGAAAATAGTGTAATCAACAAATTTAGAATAGCGAAGAATAAGGAAAGGACATTTATCCGATTTTATTTCAAATTGTCTAATAAGATTTTAATCCACATAGTGTCGCTGTAAACAAAGACTGAATAACGAGATAATTTAGATACGAAACAGATGGGTAGAACATGGTCAACGTTTTGAAACAGCTCCATTCTTCGGCATCAAGTCAAAGTTAGTAAAATAGAATAAACAATGACTCTGTCATAGCTAAACCTCATGCTTAAATACCAGAAATATTATTCATAGTGCAGATGATAGGTTACGAAGATTGATCCATGTGGCAAATTGCATTCAAGATCGATATATTATCCACTGTTAATGGAATTGAATGCTTAGATATTACAACTTCTTGTATCATCTCAATTACATCTTACCAGATACTTCATAAGTTATGATACAGAGCAGAGTTTTAAGTATGATTACAGACTACAGGAAATCATTCTATTGTCAATGCAAAACTAATTATATTCCTATGACTATATCAAGGTTACATGAGGCCATATGATTTGCGTTTTATGTGCAGACGTCCGTGTAAGTTCTTACCTAAGCACTATGCCTCTTTAGTCATGGCTTAAAATGAATGCTTTTGTCAACATCTGTTATGCCATTGCTGCAATGCTGTGACGTAAGGTTGTTTTGTAGTCATCATGTAGAATGTTCAGTATATAGGATTTAGATTATGCAAACACAAAGAAATGCAGTGTACTTGTCAGGTCACTCAGATTAAGAATTGTGGAATGGCAGACATGTTTGTATCTTCTCTTGGCTGTAATTAAGGGTTCAATAAAATAATTACCCATCATTCATGAGACTTAAACATTGAGTTGAAAGGTTCGAAAGTTCGAAATTATCTTGTAATGAATATTTGATAGAAATACAATTTGCCACTTCTAAACATATAGTTTCCTTTCATCCGTTATTAAGTGTGTTACTAGAATTTAGCCTAAACTTTCTACGTTTGTAAGAAGATTTCGTAGCCAAACTAAAAAATCGTCTTTCGTAACGTTACTCTTCATTTATTCCATTATAAATGCACTCATAAATGTAATCCAATAGGTTCTCTTATTGTTCAAATATTGGATTTGAAAGTATATTTAAATGTCAACGAGTTACTTTACCTATGATGAATATCGTAAGAAATCTGTTCTAAGCTATTTGAAGTTATTTCAATTTCAACTTAAACCTTACTTCAGAGAGGCCAAATCGTTATCTCAATTAATTCTACTAGGAATATGGACCTCAACATCTTAAAAGAAAACAATATAAAAGCTAAAGTTGTTTACATGTTATTTTATTATCAATAGGTCTACCAATTGATTCTATCTATTTCATTTTTGCAACTTTTATCAAATAGAGTAGTCTTTCCTTTTCTTTTTCCTTTGGATTTTAGGACTGAATTAGAGAGTTTCCATGTGTTTACTTGACTTCCTTACTGGAATCCCTTCAACCAACGCAACAATAGTGCACAACCCCTTATTCCGATTTTTAATTATTTTATCAGTCGGATGCCAATGCACTCGTTTAAACCTGAAAACAAATTCCAAGCATGGTATAGGCTGTTCTACTGATAAACCAATTCATGATACTTGTTGTTATGTGTCTTTAGCTGGTTGAGTTTTCTTAACTTGCCTGAGGTAGGACTACAAATGCAACAGTGATGCCCTAGTGTATTTAGACAAATTTACTTTAAAACGTCAAGTTAAAAATCACCTCGGACTACCACAATGAAACTTCTAATGATAGCAGCGGTGGCTATAGAACAAGCTCAGTATATTTCCGCTTTTGTGTGCATCAAAATGCTACTCAGTACGAAATACACGCCATTTTTCGCAATTCTGTGCACCATTACCAGTGCATAGAATTACGTCTTAGCTGCTGTCGTACAGGGCAACAGCCTATTAGAGATGGCAATGATCGGTAGGTAGATATTGCAGTTGCAGTTATCTGGTATTAAAAGCCTTTTACAATTGCTATACCCGGTATCACGTCACCTTGCGACATTAGATATATTATTTCAAAGTCAATCTTTACGTAATAATCAATAAATTAGTTGATAAGAATTTACAATTCTATATAACGAAGTCTCTCCTTATTAGTATTGCAAAATTTTTACCGAATTTTGGTGCTAACATTGAAAGTGCGTCCAACTTGCGTCTTGATTAAAATTGTATAGTATTAGCAAAACTTTTCAACTGCCCTCGTCAAAGCTTGGGCCCCGGGAATTCTCCCGCCTACCCCCTCCTCTCCACAGTATTGTGCATTCTCATGCATTTTAGAGTCGGATGCTATATAACATTATCACAAAGGGTACTGTCAGATATTTTATAACATTGTCCCTGTAGCAATATATGATGGAGTACAACATGATCAAACTTTGCAGCGTCGGATGTGATATAAAATGTTTACAGTTAGTGATATCTTAAAACACGATGGCAATAGCAAAGTAGAGTGTTACATAACATGATAAGCGATGTAAGGTTATATAAAACATGCTCAACGTAGTAGTGTAGGATGCTTTGTAACATGGTCACATTCGTCGCAATAAATGTTGCTATGTAGATATGTGAAAAGTGTGAGAGGGTGAAAAGTTTTACTCACAATCTTAGATTCAAATGTCAACTTGCACGAACGTTGAGCAACAAAAACGAAGGATCATGAAATCGTACATCAATCCAATGTGATGGATCATGGGAAGAGTTGTGAGACTTTTTCATTTTGTTTTGAAAGAGACGCAGGATTCAGTTTAGCCATGGGTGTGAACTTTACTCTATACAAGAAGATAACTTTGATTGCATAGACATGAAAAAAATGAAGCATCCAAGTGAATCTACAAATGTCATAAGGATAACAAACAGATCATCTTACGAGAATTGGGGTGCGGAAAAGAAAAGTATGGCAAGACCGCAGGCCATGGAAAGCAAGGACAAAAATATCTAACAATAGTTAGTGATGAGTTATGGTTAATAATAGTTAACTACGCTAATATTGTTTGTGATTCCCAAGGTTCAGTTCCCGGATTATCAATGGCTACAGCACCATTTATGCTCGATATTCTTAAAAATATAGCTTAGATTTCTACAACGCTATCAATTACAAAACAGTTTTCACTATTTTCTAGAGAGATTTACGAACGAAAAGGAGGTAAGAGAAATAAAATGTTTCAGTACAGAATAAATTCACGAATTCAACGACCTCGCAACATACACAGACTAAGTGGTGCATAAAATGAAATATGTTTCACAAATGGATTTAGATATATATAGGACTAGAAAATGAGTGGCAAATGAAGTAATATACTCTTGTACTAGTATATTCTAATTTGCGTAGGCCAGTATATTGGGTAGTAAGTAATCTCCGTTTAAGTATGAAAGAAGTTGAACTACACATAGGGCAGTAAAATTGGCTTTATATCAACGTATTTTTCTGCAGATTTAGGTGAAGCGCATTCTTAGCAAAATATGAGTAGCATTGCAATGAAAATCTCTCTTCCTTTATCTTGTTTGGCTCTTCGGCTATACCAGTCCTATATTGATTATATGTTTATATATTGCTATTTCTGTCGTAATAGAAATATTGATTTGTATGCATTCTATGAAATTAAAGCTCAAACATTTTCATCATATCAATTCCTAGTCTTTGACTTTCTTACCAAATTACTAATCATTAATGAATTTGATCGCCTGAAGTTATAATAAAACTGATATTTAAATCATTACTAATTAATGCGTCTCAACGTTTTCATATCTACAAACTAATGTTTTGTCCTTGGCTCTAAAACGAGAAGTTAAGTAAAATGCTATGGTTAAAAGACCTGACAGGTGTTTAAACAAGACTAAAATTATGTGGCTTTGGATACCACGTTCAGGGACCGGAAAATTTACAATAGCTCCTATTGAAATGCTAAATACCATTTCAGTTTCGACCAATTAAAATCTAACCACCAGTAAGTGTTTACCGCTACAGAATCAATAGTGTCTCTTGTACTTATAAAGAAGCGTTGAGATGATCAACGCTATAGCAACATGGCTACTGGAAATGTATTACCATTTCAAAGTAATAATCTTTACAAGCAACAAGCCTATTCATCTTACCAGTTCTCACTTACATCACTGCCTTGAAATCAATAGAATCGGAGAGATTGTCCCACATCTTGCTCACTAATGTGGCCGAAGTTTCAATTCATTGTTATGTACCTGCAGGATGCCTTCTTCACGTGATATGACAAAGGATAAAACTGGCCACGTGAATAGTTTATAATTGCAGTGCCTTTACTGTTTCAGCGTTGCTAATAGTAACCAGTACTATTGTATTTCTTATAAGAAACATATTCATGGAACTGTACGTGCTTCTTTTTAATTGTATTGTCTGTTTCTAACTGTGTCTCGTTTTCTCTCTAGTAAACACGTTAATCAGTTAACTAATTAACAAAGTGGCACGTGTACTCTGTAAACGCCTTAGAAATACCTCCAATATTATTGAATTTTGCATTTACTCAGTCGCATCTCAATATATTTCATTCAAATTTGTTCCGCACAGAGTATATATTTCTAAAACGTTGTGAGTAAAGTGATGCTAAACTTTACATCCTTAACAGCGACTGTGCAAGTAGAGAGAAATCAGGTATCCACAACAAAAATCTATGAATTTGTTCCCAAATTTGCCTAACTAATATTGTGACCCTTTTTCTCATTCACTGATGTTTTTAGTAAAGAAATCAAATTTACCGAAGTAAGATACAAGAGACCTTGTTTTGTTCTTGTCAAGGCATTTTCTAAAAAATGTCTGCTGTGGCAATCTTCAGTGCAATGGAGATGATTTACTTAGGAAAAATTCATAAATATGTGACGTTAGTATCCTTGAAGGAAAATGAAATATATTTTCCTTTTAGCAATGCTTTTGCTTATTCAACCCCAAATTTCGTAACCTAACAAATATAATGTGAAGTGATTAAAAAAGTAATAAAGGTAACTTCAGGAAAGCTGCCCATTTTCATTTGGATAGTCGTTAACGCACTACAGTGACCAAGTTAGATACCTTTTTTCCGCAAGAAACTGTGTAAAGGATTATGAGCAGTCGTTCCTATCAACGGCTATTGAGCTGGAAGGCTGATAATTCTCTATTACATCTTCAAGATATTGTATGCCTCAAGGCAAAGCAATCACTTGTATGTACTCTAGATGCCTACAAAGTTCAATATAAATTATACTCTTACTCTAAAAGTCAGATTATACAAAACGATACATTGGTGTAATTCCTTTTGGATTGATACGTAAACGTTTGACGAATACTTCAACAATCTTTTTGTGGCACAAATCGTGTATTTTGCCTTTAACAATTCAGACATAGCTCTAAAGCATACATTAAAACAAGATAAGTAGGACTTTGTAAGTAGAAGAGTTAGTGTTTTTAGTGTGGACTCTTCAATAAGAATTTTGTTTTTTCAATTTTTCTTTGCTTTTTTGCTTCTTCTTTATAATTGGCTATTTTTGATTCATGTTTCTTATTAAAAAGTCGCCATATATCTATGATTTCATTCTTGACTATTCATACCGTGAAGAATGTCAGACGTAAAGAGCCTTAAATATGTTTTTTGCGCATGTCGCAAATTTTCAAGGCGATTTTGGCCAATAGAAGCAATGAAAATTTTACTACTAAAGTTATCTGCAACAATTTCTAGCAGAAAGATAGTCATTGGAATGAATGCCTTCCATCGTGAAATTTATCTATGCCAACAAAACCATCTAAAACCAATGAGAATATAGTAGTTTGATAATATAAAGCCAGTGTGAAGTGCTGTGTTCTGCAACTGATAGCACTAACTGGAGATAAACTACAGTCATTATATACTCGTTATGTAGTCTTTTGGGTATCTATTAATCTTTTAATGTTAGAAACTTAAAAAAATAAAAAAAATGAAAAAAGGATAAAGAACATTGAAATGTCCCAATGTTATTTAAGTGCACAAAAAAGAAGTTCACGAAGTCATCATCCCAAATGACACAAGTTATAACTGTAAAGGAGTTTAAAAGGGATTGCCATTGGCTAAGAAAAATGTGTTTACAAAATAATGAGGATGGCTTTCAGAGGTAAAAAGCATTGCCTGACAAATAAAAATCCTAAAATTGCTTGTGGAGAGAAAAAGCAAATGCAAATTCGTCAACAGTTGTACAACGACGTTGTATTTGCTGGCTCAAAAACTAATTTTGGACTGTTAGTTGGTTTATGATCAAATATAGAGATTAGCTATAACACGTAGCGAATTATGCTACAGTTTCCAGCTCTATCTTTACAGAAAAACTTGTGGCGCTATCGACGTTAAAGATTTAAAGCTAGCTTCGTCTCAGGCACAGCGAGCAATACACCCTTTCGTGAAATGTTCAAACGCATTGGGACAATGATATAGGAAGGACGGCGAAGCGAATGGGGGACCTGCCTGGGACTGCAGGTTTTCGATAAGCAGAATAAAGTTGTGCTAATATAACCACAAAGAAAAGAGAACAACTCATTTCAATCAAATCAACAACAAGACTAGCTCATCCAAAGCATATTGAATACATCGCATACAGCGATACGTCACTTCACATGCAATCACAAAAACCTCTGACAAAAAAGCTGGCGGTTTCAGTCCCCAGCCCTCTGACTCAGCCACCCCCGTATAGGCAAGATCTGTGATGGAGTGGGCTTGTATTTTAGGTGTATTTGTTGCTTAATGGTTCTAAAATACTTCGAAAACTTTCCCTAATATAGTCACAGTCCGTCTACTACTAACAAATGCAAGATTATGTAACGCCGAACTATCATGATCAAATAAAATGGAATCCCTTTATGTATTTTTATGATCAAAAAATTGCATTTAAATCAATAATATACAGCAATGTAGATCACTGAGAACATTTATTTTTCATCGTTTTTAATTCGCAAAACCAAAAGGCGAAAAAAGTTTACGAAACTGTTTCCCTGTAATTCCAATGCAGAAATTTAATTTTTAAAAGGTAGATTAAATTCAGTTTAAGTAGTTTAGACTTGCATTCAAGGTAAGACTCACTAATTGTAGTACAGTAATAGCAGTTGATAGGTTTATTCATAATGAAACTGAAGAAAATGAGAAAATTTTCATAATCTTGGTATTAAAGCAAACTGCATCATTCCATTTCTAATAAATGTCTAACTTGTGCACGACACGATGTGTTGGCTCCACGCTTTTAATTTTTGGCGCAAAAGACCAGCACCCCATTAAAGAAAAGTGTACACTGTAGACGTATTCTTTTACTTAACTCTTGAAAATACTTAAGTTAAGTTATGGAGAACCGAATGAAACCTTAAGCTGAGAGGTCTAGCACATCATCAATTCCACAATTGTGCACAAATATGTCTAAGGTATAGGTGGCTTGATATTAATACTAATAAATATGACGATAAACGCTATATAGTAATAAAGATGAAATATGATTTCGGCTTTCACAAAACATTCAAATCTCAGTTTTCTATTAATATAAATTACTAACTCTGAACAAGTAATCTTTTTTGTATTATCAGCCAGGGTATGATTAATCTTGTTTTTGTCAAAGATCTTGATTGTAATGCTCTTTGTTCAGTGTGGATATGATGTAACCAGCCGGATGCT
>JANTCA010021611.1:1599-23734 GCA_024741275.1 Chironex yamaguchii
ATTTCTCCCCTTAGCAATTTCTCCCCTTAGCAATTTCTCCCCTTAGCAATTTCTCCCCTTAGCAATTTCTCCCCTTAACAATTTCTCCCCTTTATTTCTACTGTATTTCTATTAAAGTACATCCATCACTAATAATTCATGCTCAGAATGTGATACAAAAAGCTTGATATATATTATAATAGATTTTAGTTTTTTATAGTTCACGTTCACCTCTCTCGACTTGATGAAGGTCTTGTTGCTATCCCCTGATAAAATCGTTGCTGTCACAAAGTCAACAGTTACGTTAGAGGAATTGTATTGGAATCATTTATATGCCTTAGCAAAGAATAGATGTACTAAATATATTTTGCAGTAAAAGTCATATATCTTCACGTCGCCAAATAAATCTGATTTATTATACGTTTTGTCTGGTCTGATGAATATCGTAGCATATTTCATGTCAAAAGGCGTCTCTTTGTCTTAATCAAGGAGGTATTTAGAATTTGTGTTGTGTAAATTGACTTAAGATTAGCTTCTTTATTAGTGGAAAGAAACGGCAAGCAGGTTTGTTTAGATATATCCGAATTTATGGAAAACTTTGGAAAAAGCCTGTGTTCAGCAATATATAAACTAAGGCCACCTTAACTGATGATTTTGGCAGAGGCAGCACGAAAATTCCTTTTTATATTTAGCTCATAATGTATCCTGATAGGAGTGTCGGCAAATCCTTCAATGGTGATCTTAATAACTTGTTTCTCAGTGCTGTTGCTATTCATTTTGTCAAACTTGAAAGAGTGTAGGTCTGAGTGATACACGGAATTTGCTAGGAGAACTATATTCAGGTCTTTCTGCTGTAAAAGTAAGGTCAGTTCCACTGAACATCACTTCGATACAATAGCAATGACTTAGAAATATTTAATAAATTACACTTTGCCTAAATTTTTTTTGCAATTATATTTTTGTCTTGCTTCTACTTTTACGCCTATTTATTCATCACATACTAATTATTTACTAACATTTTTGCTTTAAGTTATAAATATGTTGGAAGAGAACAATATGCAGCAAAGCATAAAATAAACTTTACTCTACATTACCATTTGGATGCCCTTGAACTAAGGCTTGAAGTTGTGAACGTGTGAAGTATCCTTCGCCTTGATTATAATAAAATGTGTCGTTTGTGAGAATGTGCGGAAAATAACATCTCCATTTCAACAATTGCTTATTGTCTTTCTGTCCTCCATATCTTGGCACGGTATATTTTTTAACAGTCGAACAAAAGCTTTGCAGCATCTCACGAAGCACTAAACATAATAATTGTTGAAATTATATAAGGAGAAGATATGCTTTTTTCAGTCAACGAACAGTATAACTAGAAGCATATGAAGATTAGTATAAGTGAGTAGGTCGGTAGCTTCAACGATTACCTTATGACCATTATTTCAATATTTACATCGTCGGTTCCATCAACATAATATGTTAGATTTTTTACCATATTGATACTAATTTTTTATAGCTTTTAGCACAAATCCCAAGGGCTACCTTTTTCACAATTGCAGGCTATACCATTCAACTTATTGAATGCAACCAAGGTTATGACGAATGCTTTAGGTAGAAAATCAATGATGCATGTTGATGTAGACTGCCTACAGTGGCCAATATTTATCCAAATAAGAGACAAAATTCCAGTTAAGTATCACTTTCTTGATACATGGTGGCTAAAAATGACTTAACTGCCTGGTTCATTGATACATTAGTGACTGCCTACAGTGTATGACTTAAAATATTTTTTGCTGTTAACTTATTTCGTATTTTATAGATTAGAATTAATATATAAAGACAATAAAAGTGTTAAAAACAGCTTTGAGTAAGCTGATCCATATTGCCTCATATACCACTCAAATTTCCCGGCCTCATAAATCTCCCTCATTGACACCAATTGATATGCATGCTATCAAGTTGCTAGCATTATTAATAATGACTCAACTTTTGTTTCTAGCATTATTTTGTTGAATGTGGCTAGAGAATATGACAAATGCTGACTTTATCATTATGACTGTTACTACCCGACTGTTGTATACAGGATGCCGCACAGAAAGGCTCAACGACACGAATTAAGCAGACAAGGAAATAGTGAGGCAACACTCAATATGAAGAAGTCACTCAACTTAATTGATCTTCATCTATCTGTCTGTCTGTCTGTCTGTCTGTCTGTCTATCTATCTATCTATCTATCTATCTATCTATCTATCTATCTATCAAACTATCTATCTATCTATCTATCTTTCTGTCTATCTATCTATATATATATTGAGACACTATATAAATGTAGTGTCTCAATAGAAATAAGCTTTGTTAAATGCAGATAGTATACGTACCATAACTGTATTGACAATGGTCGCCATAGTGGTATTTGCTACACTGACATTTATAAAGGGTACTCTGTGAAGATGGGCAAAAGGTGTTGGTAAAGCAAGCTCCAGTACTATTACAGGTCGCTTTCTAAAACAACAACAACAACAGTGGATGAGAAAAACAAAAACAGTAAAAAGGAAAAATAATCACATAACATACCGTAACAATTTGTACCTATAGAACATAGTGTAGTAAGTGCGAGTCTTGTTTGTCTTATTACTAACCCACCCCGCTATGCTTGTAATTAACCTGCCTGACTTAAGTTGTCGATTGGCTACTATCTGGAATAAATATCAAACATATGAGCATTCATCAAAATAACTAACTACAAAATTAAGGAGCCCTTATAATTTATTGCATGGCCTTGAGATTTGATAGTTCTCAAATAATTTAATTTGAATGCAAGGAGTTATTATCATGGCCTTGACAATTTGCGACACTGTGCTAAAAAAATAATTTAAAGCTTTTATTATTTTAGCGTAGTTACGCAAATTTGAAGGCGATTTTCACGTTTTGTACCAGAAAACGTTTTTCTAATTATTATCATGGCAGTTTCTGTTTTTACTTTCGGATTAAACTTTGATTCACTGCCAACAATTCGATTCAAACAAAACATGTACGATAGAAAGGGGGCAGTGCACCAAATAATATATTTTACTTAACCTAGATACATAACATTACCAAACAGACTAAACTATCGGACAGGTAGCAATTGCTCTAGTTAAAGGACATCTGCATGCAAACAGCAGTTCTGGCTGTACAGGACAAATCTGGGTGCCGGAAGAGGTCGTTACTGAGTAAAAGTCTTTCAAGTCGCATTATTTCAGTTACTCAGAATGATGCCTCGTTGTCAATCGGTCAGAGTATAGTCTCGTGATGAGATTTTGATAAGAAGTGTGAAATCAAATGTTGTGGTGGGCGAATACTACTTGAAAACAATGATACGTGCGGAAAAATCGGAAAGCATTTTGGAATTTCAGACGTGGAAGTCACATCCAAAGGAATAGCTATTCAAATATGCAGGAATATCGGTGGAGCCTCTGCAAGTAACTCAAAAATCTTGCAATTTGGTTTACGCTTTATGCTTAAAGGTAGCCCCTGGGGTTTCATTGTGCTCACAAATCAACATCTGAAATTCATGAGGGTGTTGTACGCTTGTGCATGGACTAATTTGTGTCTACTTAAAGTGAAGTTAACGAGTTACTTTGCTTTTTTGTGAGCACTGTTGCGTGAAAATCCTCGCTAAAATAGTCACCATTGATGATGCTTTTGCATCAGGAAGTTTTTTATGTTCAGTTTTATATTGTAAGATTCAATTTGCCTACACCCAACGTCCCAAGTTCGTATAACATTTTTTCAAAAGCTTAATTGTCGAGTAATCAAGTGTATTTTTTCCAATAATTCCAATAACAAAACACCTTGAATTCCAGTAAAAAGGCGTTGGCTTCTCAGGAAAGTTTGTACTTTGTTTTCGCAATTTGCTAATTAATTCTATCGATTCCTACAACATAAAGCACATGGTTATTGTTTCCCACCTCGGAGTTATCTTTAGTTTTGCAGTGCGATTCTGTCTTCAAAGAAACTGTGTGTATTTTCGGTTGATGTGTACTCCACTGCTTTCCTGAAATGATGCACATTACGTTGTCCCTGGTTACATTGCTTGATGACAAAAGTGATATTCCGCAAAATACTTCGTTCTTAGCATGAATTTTGATTGGAGCATGCGTATAATCTTTGGCACTTTCCGATAGCTGAATGTACATTTGTCGGGAGCAGTCGTTTATTGCAGAGGATACATTGATCCTACGAAAACAGAATAATGTTTATTGAATTATAATGAAGAATATACCATGAATCTTTAATAGTAGTTGACAACACAGATTAAACAGCATTAAACGATTTGTAAAAGATAAACATGCGCAATAAAGTCATAGACAATTATCAAAAACCTAAGGTCTAGTGCTGTAAAACAAACTTTCTTACTATATACTGCCTAATAAAAAAGTGAGTGTATTAAAGTGCCGTAAGGTTAAATATTTCTACAAATTCTGCTAGATAGTGCCCCATTGCCTAAGCCAGTTGTTGCTAGTTTTAATCCGCATCACTACGAACAAAATATAATTAGTGGCGTAGTTAGAGAGAGCCCACCTTCATTAAGAGCTCACGTCCTAAGGGAGTCCATAACTCTATCCCGGCATAGGAATCAGCTATGCTCGCAAACTGGTATGTTATAAAAACAAAAGTTTGTTTATTGCATAGTGTTCGTTCTCAGAACAAATAATTAAAGGCAGTATGCACAGACTCATCTCTAACGTTTCTCCCTGTCTCGTACGGTGAGAAGTTACTTAGATTCGTTTGTGTAAAATGAGGAATTCTGAAAATTATTTCCTTGCTTATATTCTATAACAACGAATCATCAAAATTATATACAATTATCTACCGTCCTGTTTTCAATAAGTATTCTATCACCTTCCACCGGATCCGTTTTTCAAGACCTACTCTATATTGTAAACTGAAGTGCGAGTGACTTTCTTGTGTTTTTTTGGGATATAAATATTGGTTATAGCAAATTTTTTGTAACGTTATGATTGCAAAAACATTCAGCTTACCCGACAACCAGAACAAGGAACAAAAATGTAGCCTGTTTTAACATGATTTTATTTCAACGTTTTCCTCTGGATGTTTCTATAATAAAGAGCAAACAAAGGTCCACTTTTTACCTACGTTTTCACAGAAGGAAGGAGACAAAACAACATATAAATCTTAAGTCAAAACCATACTCACGTTTAAACCTCGACATAATTAGCTGTGTTCTAAGCCACGATTTTATTTCTATTTTGTAATATATTTGATACATTATACTTACATATACAAGTATATAAAGCATCATGTGACAACCTTAAAAACAAATTAACTCTCTTCTGTTCAATAAGATGTTTCATTTGCACTGCTTATGTGCACAGCACTGCCTCACATCTCAATTTTTTAAGAAGACTTCGTTCTCTACATGGTGCACAACAGACACAACATGCTTAAACATGCTTAACTTTTGGTATGATCATGTATTTAGCAAACCTCTCTATTCATTTTCACAATGAATCAGTTCTAATCACGTCTATGTCCAGATTAATGTTAGCTAATGTTTTTCTTTGAAATTCATTTTGGAGATACGAAATAACAAAAATGTACTTTTATAGGACGATTTGAGTTGTAAAGTTTAACATTTCGTCTCCAAAAAGACGGTATCTCTCAATGAGTATAATTGGTTTCTTGTCACATCATTAACAATATTTACATTTTTTATTACTTGTCCGATATTACATGGCTCTTTCCGAATGAGAATAAAATTTAATGCAATTGCCTGAAATTGTAAAATGTTTGTTTTAATTCCTTTGTGTTGTACAACTAATCAAGCAACCGTTTGTGCTGTCTAGCTGAAAATAATATTTTACTTTGGAGCTTTTCTTGATACTTCTGGCTGTGCTATAGCTCCGGCAGATGCAATTATTGTGCCTATTAAATGCTTTTATCTTATTATCATGAACTCGTATTAACATCATTTTCATTTTCATTTATAAAGCAGTCCCATGAACAAAATTAAAGATTGTGAAGTTTTACCCTCTTTATAAGTAGATGCAAGTGAACATAGTTTATGCCAACCTAGAGCAATTTTAATATGGCTCCTAGACAACATCTTAGAATCATCAGCATAGAAGTCTGTTACCTACGAATTCATTTGGAATTTTTTACCAAATACTAATTTTCTTTAATCTTTGGCTGGAAAACACTTTTGTGAAAATCTATAGTATCACCTATCCCATGCATAAGTAAATTTTATTTACATAATACACTTATCAGTTAATTCATACAAAAGCCTACTTGAATCTTGGTTATACTCTAATTTGAGCGTAAACAATTTCCTGCTTAACGGAAAATTCATATGTTCTGAATTATAAGCAATGTCAAGCGAAACATAACACATCTTTAGTCTGTAAGGATTCAAGGTTCTTATAGAAAGCGTTCTCTATAAAATCTATTCATGCCTTAACACTATAAAGAACCATGGATAGAGACAGTATCCGAGCAACTGTCATGCGGCTTGGAGTCCGCAAAGACCTTTAATAAAAGATTTTGTACCTGTATGAAATCCAATGAGTCACTCTCGGCGATTTAAATTTTGAAGGTATATTTAATAGGCAAATTGATGTTCCTTTCAATTTTTGGAGTACTGTTGTTACTGATAATATGAGAGAAAATCCTTATTTGGGCTTGCAATAAGGTTCTGATGACATTTTTATGATTTGATATGGTCAGATTTTAATCTGCAACTCGTGTATCACTTGGTCAGCTTTAAGCAACCTGCAAACCTCCCATTCATAGTTACAGATTGAAGTGACAGCATGATTTTCAAATATGGATATAGCGGATAAACTCCCATTGCGTTGCAGGACCCTTAGTGACATACAATAGATCATGTCCGGCACATTAGCCTTGGCAACCTAGTTTACTCTGTTTACTACCTTTGCTTAACCTTTATGTCAGAATAATGTTTAACTGAACCCTCTAAAAAACGGGGGCAGAACTTCAAATCCAATAGCAACTGGTACGGTATTGCTACAATGAAAGTGAATAGTCTTTAACTTTCAGTTACCTTACAATAGTTATACAGGACACAAGCAAATTAAATAAGTGTGACTTTAAACATACAATTTGGTGAATTTACAATTCCAATTCCAGCATCAAATGAAATTTAAGAAACAACCCTACTTGGGTAGGAATACCTCAAGGAAAGATGTATGTTTCACCTTAAATGACCATTCAAAAATACTGTAACGCACATTTTTAAAAGATTATGCTCATGTAACTCCAACTAATACCTATTAATCTACTAATGCTATCAATATACGCACAGGTAGAGGCTGGAGGAGATCAAGATAAAGACATTGTTTATTCAGAGGTGACTATAAAGAGACCAATGAAATTTACCAGACAATTATAGCTTTGGATGTTTTATATAGTAAAGTTGAAGATTTAATGAGAAATTGAAAATGTTGGTGCTTATGGACTGAGAGACAGAAATGATAATAGCAACAGACTTGTTAAATTTTTTATGGAACATTAAGTAGTAATTAGAATTACCGTCGAGATGGAGAAGTAGCCAGCATTGTTACCAGTGGACCCAGGGCCTCGAGGGGTAGGAACCGTATTAGGGAATAGGGTAGAAAGTTAGCCTTGATTTGATTGTTATGCTGAAAACCATCAGTTTATTACTTTTGCTAGAAATTTGATTCAATTAGTGAAATTAAGGAGATCATTACTATCTAAAAGTTGAATATTTAACCGTGTATGGGGGCGTTTGCATTGAAAGTCGTGGCTCCATGATAAAGAGGTGCTCTGAAATCATTTCGCGTACATTCTCTTTCAGAAACCGACCTTGGCGCCTAGATAATCTCGACGACCCCGATAATCAGTAATACCTTCCTTTAAAAAATCAATTACCAAGATATGTGAGGACGTCTCCTAACAGAGTAAGGAAAAGTAGCATTATGTTCATGTCCGCAAAAGATATAGAAATAATGCTTAAAATTCCAAAGCAAAAAACATTGACTCATTTACAAAACAACAGTATGGATTGAAATGCATATTAAAACAACGAATTTTATCAAGCAAACGAAAACAAAAAATGTAGTATTTATAGCTTAAACAATGTGGATATTCAGGAAAATTATGTAAAGTTGACTTCTAGATTATTAATTATCAAGGTGCAGAGTATAGTACTAGAGTAAGCAGAGCAGCAGTAAACAAGGAGTTCTACGAATAACCAAAAATATATGAAGATTTGTAGGGAATAATAATAATTAATTAATTATATATTTTTGTTAGTACAATAAATCTTTGTTAAGATTAATTATAGTAAATTGATAATAATTTTAAAGAAAACTTGAGTATTATAACAACAAATCTGACTTCCCTCTAATCTTTTGCGGAGTTAGACTGTTAAATTTAATGTTGGCGATACAAAAGCTGGAAAAATGTCAATCGGCAACAGGGAAAGACAAGGCTGCATTGTTTCTCCTAGCTTGTGTGTAATGTTGTTTTCTAGAATTCTAATGCGTGTCACTTCAAGCAATACAAACGGATCGCATATAAGTAGTCAAATCATCAACAAATTACGATATGCAGATGACACTATTTTTATTGCTTAGGATCATAATGAGCTTTTATATTGCTCACGCCAATAATCATTCGATGTGTTGAGCACGGAATGGAACAAAATGCAAAACACACAAAGGTTATGACATTCAAAAACATGAGGAACTTGGAACATGGAACTGAGGAACTATGTTTATAAGCTAAAAAGTCTAAACTAAGAAAAGATTAAGAATGTAAGTATTTGGGCTGTTAAATTTATACACAAAACCTGAGCGTAAGAGCTAAAAAATAAGTAGATAGATAGATTGATAGATAGATAGATACATAGATAGATACATAGATAGATACATAGATAGATACATAAATAGATAGATAGATAGATAGATAGATAGATAGATAGATAGATACATACATACATACATAGACAGATGCACTGATCGTTTAATTGATTGACGTGATCAGTACGATAGATTTTTCTTCGATTTTTTCCAATGCTTTACTGGAAATAAAGTAAGGAAAGTTTGGATAATTAAGAATGAAATTTTTCAAAAAATCCCACATTCTTATGAAAGTGTCTTTATTCATTTCTTAGGGTGATAACTGCTGCTTGAATCAATGGTTAGTTGAATCATTTCTCCTGAAATCACTGCTATTATCATCCTCTTAAGTGGAAACGTCAAGTTGTCTGCGATATAGTGAATCGTTTTTGCCTTCAGGTTACTTCTCTGACTTTTCTCCTATTTTCTCACTCCTGAAATCTATACTTCGATTATTTAGAAATCGCATTCAAGCCTTCTATTTTTGCTGCTTAATTTTTCTTTAGGATTCTCAAACATAATGTAACATATAAACATCAATTTCAATTATTAAACACCTTTTACAAAATGGAAAGTTAGAAACGCCAGGAAGAAAGAATGTTATTCACTTAAAATCTAGAAAGTTAATATTGGAAATACGAAAAGCCAAGCAATGAGAAAACTATTGTTTTAAGTAGGTGAACAATCTAAAGTCCCTTTGTTCTAAGTTTTTAAGATTTGTAAACGGTAAAGTGGTCTTACGGTTTGAGTGATCCGTTTTGCAAGTATTCTGTTAATTTTTTGTCTAAAATATGGCTGGGAGCAACTTGCTTGCTGTGAATATCAGACAAAGGCAAACTTTTTAAAGCATTCATGTTCTCAACAGTTTTTGGCCATTATTGTTTATGGGTCTCTGTGCAACTACTAATACTTGTTTACCAACATTTCTTGCCGGATAAAAACACAGCAGCTACAAACATAACGACTTGCTTTACAATCGCTGACACTCTCAAATTTGGCTATTGGCTTAAAAATTAAGCTCTTTACCGGCTGCTTTAATTCAGTGATAAAGCCTCTCAAATGTGCGTAGTCCTAGTGTCAATACATATTAGCAAACGGTGTGACTTCGTAGTCACCAAGTTTGTATCCCAATTGGACTTTCGCACTTTCCTGGCGTTTTGTCATTGAGTAAACGTCAGTCTTGTTAAGCAAACCGTAGAATTGCCAGTGTTTCCCCGGACCACACTATTGCTACGTACACAATATGATCAAGATTACCGTCGGATACTTTTACGTTTCCATAACTAACGAGTTTACAGATTCACAATGTAAAAAATACGACATCACGGTAATTACTATGTGAAATGACAGGTTCCCTTTTTCACTTCTCCAGTAAAAGTACTTAGTCAAAATCATCTAATCTAAAATAATAATAATAAACCATGCCATCTTTGTAGTTTGCTATTAGGAAACGTTACTTGATTAGGACTTTTCTTAAAAAGTTCTATTAAAGATAAAATAGCAAAATAGGGCTGAAGTGTGAAATTCAAAGCAGGAAAACCGTTACTTTGAAGACTATGATAACACAACATAGATATTAAACTCATTAATAGGAGCTACAACAATTCTTTGTTTTGAGTAGGGTTTGAAAATTGAGAAACTGAAATTTCCTGAACTGAAATTTTTGGTCTGTCTATTGGCGTATACACTTACCAGCAGCAAAGCTTTATTTCTGTTAATCAAACGAGACCATCTCCCCGAGTTCTATATCAAATGTGTCACAGGAAACATCTGAAAGGTCATGCATTCCAAGATAGGCAAGATTTAAGCATCGTGGATAAGAATATGTCACCCAACAAGATTGGTATAGCTTATCTCATTATGTAGCAAACTTATCCTCATTTCCTTTGGTAACAATGACCAAGATCTGCCATCTTTGACGTTAAGTATAACCATTAGTACTTTCACATATGACTACAGATTGTAACCTTTGATACCATATATTTAAGAACTCAGTACCTTACTATGGCAATAGGATCTTCCTGCTTATTAGTTTTTACTGATTAAATCATTTCTATCATGTCAAAAGTGTTGATTAATTTGCTCTCGTTGTTCTACTAAAATATCAAGAAAAACATATAACCCTTTCTCTACGATTGTTAAATTTTGCAATGTTAGAATTGCCATAGCAATGAAAACATCAGGTCATGCTCAGAAGAACAAGCAAAACCATTAGCCAAGTTCTGTCTCCCCAAACTTAAAGTTAAAATCAATTTTATAATCTCTGTGCAATTTTATTGCTTTTCATAGCTTTCCTTGTTACTTTTGAGTTGAGTTAATCAATGTTTAATCGTGTTACTTAGTTAATTGGTATTTAACGTATTATTTATAGTAGAAATCATTTTGATTATGCATTATTTTGCATTCAGTCCTTAAAAAAAGCACAATAGTTTAATGGTATGTATTTGTTATAAAAGTATGAATTATACGAAATGTAAACAATGGTATGACCAGTACGAAGGTTTGGTTTTGGCTCCATTTTAATGGAGGATATTGACTATTCTAAGTCACACTTTTTCATAAGGACAATAGCAATAATTTCTAATTATTAGATAAAAGAATGAACTCATAACATAACATTAACAATACGTCTAGAAAAAAGATGAGATGATATGTTGTCTGAGTGAAACCACTTAAGGAAGTAAATGATGCAAATTTCACGGTGCAAATCATAAAAAGCAACCAACATATGTGAGCTACATTGGATAAGTAAAGAACACAGACAATATAAACTAAAAATAAGCTTGCCTTCTTCACAGGTTGTTGCCCTTACTGGCAGGCATGAGTGTTAATCGACGGTGGGATTACTACCGACTTCTCGTAGCTGCTTCAAAGTCACACCTGACTATTCATCATACTAAAGATATCATACCTTCTCATGATTCAATCGTAAACAACAGTAACCCAAGGAGATGAATAGTTATCAAGGGATGATAATCTCAGTAAAAATAGTGGTGAAGACAGATACTGGAATAGGTGAATGTTGTAAAATCTGCACAACCAAGCTTTGTGAAAAAATTTGAACAAACAAAATGGTTATGTTCCACAACCTGAGCTGTGGTGCGTTATACACACTTGTGCTCTTGCGGTCGGATTAAATACTGACAAACACAATACTTCAAAGGAGGGATTGTTACGAGTTGAAAAGACTTCTGAGAAATATTTGACGAGATATTAGAGTATAAAAGACTATTATTGTCACATGATATCTTGTGGAATGAGTTACGAAAAGTCAAGTTTCGTCTTCATGCACTTAAAGTCAAAGAAATTCGGTCAAGCATCTGTCAACTGCAAAAAAGAAATGAGAAATTCAAAAGTTTTGGCTGCTCAAGAACTACAATGTACAGCTGTGCAGTACAGAGAACAGTTAACTTTTCTCTGTATCTAACTTTTTTAGTTCAGACATACCAAACTACAGAGCACAAGTTAGACAAAAAAACACTAACAAAAGCACTAAAAACTTTACATCTGGTCATGCTACGTTAGAGCACATAATGCAATTTGAAACCAATTAGACCAAACAGTTTTAACATGTTAAATGATTAATATTTATATCAAATTTGCCAATAATGTACAACGGTTTACCTTTCATATCCCTGGTGATTTTTCTTAAAGGTAGTTTTTTAAAATGTAATATGTATAACCAAGAATGATAAAGTTATCATCAGAATAAGTCGAGTAATAAGTGATAAATCAATTTCGTTGTTAGAAACAAATACTCAACCAGGTTATGAACAAAGCCTATAATGCCTGTTGCAGCTTCGGACGGTCAATTTTTCAAATTCGCGAATATGATAGAAGTAATTTTCAAATTTAGATAAATTGTCTAGGGCTCATTTGAACAAAGGACTTTTATTGCAGAATGAGAACGATAACCGCAGGGAAACTGCGACAGAAAGACATTCTAAACTTACAACCCCTAATGGACACTTGAAACACTTACGATGCTGAAAGCTAAGCAAAACTGAGATGGCCGAATTCTCTACGTAAAAAAAATACCCCTTTATGTTTTCCAACTCATAAACATCTGGGGGGTTTCCTCCTGTAATATGCTAATAGACAGGTAAAGTAACTGGAAATCAACACACAGTTGTCTTAACATAGATAACGAAATTTGAATTATACCAACATATTGATTGCTTATAATAAGTACACAAATGGCCAAGTTCCGACTGTAGTCAATAATCTAAAAAACATTAACTCTATAACTACCAACAATCGCCTCGGCAGGTAGAGTAAATGTTACCAAGACTGAGGATTACATTTCTCTAACTTTATAGGCCACAATTCTGTCATGATCTTTAGTTCCTACTGACGAAGCTTGAGTTTAGATGTCTCGGTTCTTGTCCTGATTGACCACATCTAAATGGCACGACAAATTCCATCCTTAAGTATGTAACAAGACTTATTTAGAGAACACAACACAAGCTTAAACAACTTCTTTGCAGGTACTGCTTTCTAGAAACATGTGAAAATTCTGAACGATTATTTATTTGATATTTCAAGTTGATTACCTTTCAACGTACCAATGATTCCAACTATAAATGTTCATGGCATTCATACCTCCAAGTAGAATGCTTGACAAATGATGTCAGACATTACACAGCCAATCGGTTATGCTTAAGACAAAAACGGAAATGAAAAAAACTACGGAGTTATTAATGGTGTCCAGGTTACATTATGACGATTCATACTCTGTAGAGAGTCAGACCGAAAAAGGTTTTAATTTTGTTTTGTGTGCATGTCGCAAAATTTTAAAGACAATTTCCTAGTAATTGATATCTCACATTCAACGTTGTTATGCGATAAATGTACGCGAATTGCTGGTGTTTTACACGGCCAGTCCAAACATTTGATATCAGGCTATTGTTGGCATTGTGTTGCAAAGCTGATGACAATATAACATCTTTGCCATACTGTCACACTAGTATGTATGCTACTGTAAACAACTTTTTAAAGCGTTTTTAAGGTAAATAACACGATATTGAAATCCAAATGAATTAACCTTGCAAAGGCAATAGCTTCTTATTTAATGCTTTTCGGAACCTAGTGACAGCGAAAGTACGGGACCCGTAAAGATAATATATCGTCACAAATATTAATGCTTTGAACTTTGTTAACTGTAGTAAAGGCAAATAAAACAAATTAGATATATCAGCTATGGTTGTTTTTTTGTCTGAGATGCCAATTACTTGGCAATAATGCCTTGTTCAAAAATTTTGCATTGTAATCGGTTTGACTTCTATCTGTTCTGCCTTGCTCTTTTAAGCTATCATTAGCTACTAATTGGAAGAATGCGTGTAACGGGACTTAGTCATGACGCTTGCAGTCTCTTATTTAGCTATTTATTAAGCTGAAAGCAAAGTCTTAAGGTGAACTATAAGTGTAGCCGTTGGAGCACTTCAAGGCTCTGCTCTTGGACGCCTGCAATGTTTACATCAACGACACTTTACACCCTGTTGTGTATTGAAACTTCATTACAATGATGACGACATCACAATGTGACATTGGCTTTTAAAATATAAATAATGGAAGATTTACAAACAACTATTTGACTTCGACATCAGACAATTTCTTAAGCTTACAAGAATCCAAATACTCCTTTATGTTCTTGGCAACGCAAGTAAGAAATATACTCTCAAAATAAAGAGCATTATCATTAAAGAAGGTCACGTCATAAAATTACTATGTTACTCTTGATAAAAACTTAAGTTTCAAAGAAACATGAAAGACGTTTGTTAAACGAAAATCAAAAGACTAATTCTCTGAGCATTCATACAGTTATTTGAGTTACGTTGAATTGAGTTTTATTAAGATTATTACCTTTTTGTACCGTAACTTAGCTAATGTCCTCTACATTAGATGCCTCCTTATAAAAAATTATCTTGAAATACTTGTGCAGTACATAAAAGGTCTCTCGCGGTCGAAATAAACAGAACCAAAAATTGACCTAATCCCTTCTTTGCAAAATAAAATTGCTAGGAGATAATTGAAAACTACTCCCTGAGAACCAAAAATGATTTTGGATTACTGATGATAAGGGTTATCACATATGGCATAGAGAATGTATACTACAAAGCGTATCTGATGTGGACATTACTATCGAGCTCATACTGTTGCACTAGTATTGAAAAATGCTAAAGCATTAAAATGGTGAATGGTAAATATGCGAATAGTTTTTATATAAAGTTAGAAATTACTCATTTCTTAATTTTTCTGTCCTTACTAAGAAGTAGTAGTAGGCATACCAATTGCTTCAGGTGAACAAATTATTTCTCTTTCTTCGATTACTTTGTAGGTTTCTGTGTCTTTTCAGTTAGGGACGTTAGTTTTACAGTATTGTTCCGATGGCAAAACTAACAATGGCGATGATGATGATAATAATTGTTGGGAAATTTCAAATTTATCTTTAACTCAATGCATTTATTTAGATACTTACTTACGGGAAGGCATATCCAATTCAATTAAAGTGCAAAAATCTTAGTAACAAATGATCACGACAAAAAAGCTACCAACACAAAGGCTCAGGATCAGTGCAGTCCTTATCACGTCGACAAAACATAAAATGAGAAGATTTCATTATGAAAACAATCATTTTAAGTAACAAATAGTCATTGTTATCAACATTACGATATTTTGACATATCAGTAAAACTAACACCATTCTTTGCAATCCCTCCAATTGAACTCATACTCAGATTCATGGAGTGGATCTAATTTTATGCACGATCTTTGCAAAGGGCTTTATATTTTTGCTTGATTTTCTTCGATAATGTGAATTAATATTTGTTCAAACATAACAGTTAATTCCAGTACATCCAGTGAATTGCAACATTGAATCAAGATATCCGGACGTAGGCTATCTTCAGATATCAAACTTGGTGGTATAAACTAATCGATGTCACAGTAGCTTTTTAGATCTTTGTTTGAAGATGGAAGAAACTGAGCAATGATTTTTAGAACTGAATCATGTCGCCACTTACCGTAACGTGCTTGCTTCAAGTGTACAGAACAGCTAGAAAACACATGTTGCAATGTTTGAGGATTGATATATGGGAGGCAAAAACGATTGTCTGCTTTTTTCGTAAGATAAGGATTCTTTAAAGTAGGAAGACTATTGTTCAAGTAAAGAATAGTAAAGTTACAGATATTGCGACGTAAAGTTTTACACATAAATGGTTACGAGCACAAAGATTGATCATTGCCTTAATAACTAAACGTTGCGATGTTAAAGAATTGAAAACATGTGATTCTTTCCGATTATGAAATTCTAGGATTACTGATTTAGTATTCTGAAACTGATCATATTGAACATTAGCCAATATAGTAGCATCAAATACATTGTGAATATCAGTCTCATTTGCATTTCTTAATTTTTTCCTTATGATTACTTGACATTGTGAAAGTTTCGCAGCTGTATCTAGTAAATTAAGGCCAAACTTTGACTTCTTCGTAAAAGCAATATCAAGAGTACTACCGAGTGGAATTTCTAGTCTTCTTCGAAAATAATTGTAGCATTTAATTGTGTCAAGTACAGATTTAATCCAAGTAATACCAAGATCACAAATTGTTAAATGCTATGATATTTTGGGTGACAAATAGGTATGATATAAAAGAAGTGTATTCCTGGAATGTGGTGGGAGAGAGTCAATTTTATTTAAAAGTTCATCAACTGTGTCAACCAAAGTTTTCTTGTGTTCACAATTGTCCATCTGAAAATCATAGTAACGTCCAAGACATCGAAAACTTTTGTTACTTGGAACTTGTGGAATTAATCGATCATTTACAAATAATTTTAGGAATTACTACTTGGGTAAGGTGCCAGACATTATTATTCCAAATTTTATGCATTTGTCAACACGTAAAGTCAACCGGCTCCAATTGCACCAAGAGGTGAATGCATTTAATGACAGCTGATTTTCATACTCTTGGCCAGTCAAGATAGCAGCATCATCTTAGCATCATAGCAGCAGATCATCAGCATCATAGCAGCAAACTGGTACCGAAGTCGTGGATGAAGGAGTTTAGAAAAAGAATATCTAGAAAAAGTTGAGAATATTTTTCATATTTGATATATTGAATGAAAGTATTAATTAACAGGTTAAAAATTAGAGGGCTGAGGCAGTCTTCTTGCAAAAGTTCCCTACCAACATGGACAAAATCTGCTTTAAAGTCAGTACAGTGACGTAAAAAATTTGTCATAAAGGTTTTTTGTCATGTTTATTGTGACTTTAGGAATACGGTGGTATTCCAATATAGCAGAATTTAAAGAGTAGTCAACTTCAACAAAAACATTTTTAAGATCAAGTAAGGTGACAGCAATTGATCTTTGGAGCTTTATCGTGACAAGAGTCGTATTCTTTTAATGAGTTACGTTGTAAAGAACGTCCACTCTAAAGAAAATGCTGTCGAAACCAAAGGAGCCAGTCCCTCTAGAAGAAAGCAACATTGTATACAAACTAGATTGTAAGGACTGTCACACCACCTATGTTGGTGAGGCAAAGCATTCCTTGAAGCGAAGAGAAAAATCAAAGAAACCATCCTCTCCCTACAACACAGCAATCACATCAACAGCTACCTTACAGTTTTTCAGAAGTATGGCTTCCAGCACTTGCAAAAGAAAGCACAGCAAATACAACGCAGCTATGGCGCCAATCCCCAGGACATCTCGATCCCTGTCACCACGGACGTCCGCAGTTAGGTAGAATAAAATAGATGTACCAGATGAGTTCTAGTAGCCTGATGATGCGAGAAGTGTATCTCGAAGCGTAGATCATAAAAAGCATACGACTCATGTCATGATAAAGCTCCTGCCTACATGGCTTCCACTGAGTCCATAAAGTCAAGTATTTTCAACTGATCTTTGTTTAACCTTGGTTTGTTTTAGAACACGAGCAAAATGAGCTATGTATAATAATAATAATAATAATCTTTAGTGAGGATCAGAAAAAGACTCGTACAGAACTGAATGGGGGAGAACCAAGACCTACAGAAGTGCCTGATGCTGACGAAAGCATAAATTTTTGGATCGATATCTGGAGATTGGGAAAGGAACATAATAAAGAGGCATTTAGTATTACAGTAGAACAGATCTCTAAAGAGTGTAAGAGAATTGGAAAGCTCCCGGAAAAAACAAAGTCCAAGGCTACTGAATTAAAAGCCTTTCCAACCTTTACAAGAAAACTGCTGAGCATTTAAAGAAGGTTCTGACTGCGGCAGATGACTTGCTTGAGTGGATGACTTATGGTCGGACGTTTTATGTCAAAGATACCCTTCAAAATGAAATGCGGTGGATAATTATTGTCCAATTACATGCCTTCCATAAACTTGGAAACTGTTGACACGTTTAATTCCTGAGAACATGTATTTTTACCTTGAAAGAGAGAATCTACTACCAGCAGACCACAAAGGGTGTAGTCGCAAATATCGAGGTAAAAAAGATCAGTGTTGATTGATAGAACAATTTTGAAGGATTGTACAAAAAGGAACACAAATCTTGCTATGGCATGGGTGGTCTATAAGACAGCTTACTATTTAGTCCTCCATAGTAGAATGCATGGGAATGTTTGGATTTGCTGAGGATGTGAGAAAGTTCTTAGACAAGAGTACGACTAAGTGTCAACTATCGCTTGCATTAAGTGGAGAGGCTCTTGGGAATGTGCAGGTTAAAAGAGGAATCTTCCAAGGAGACCGTCTAGTACCACTTGTAATGAGTATGATCCTAATAACGATAGTTCTGAGGAAAGCGAAAACATGGTATGATGGATGACTTAAAGCGTTAGGTACCGTTAGAGGTTCTATCTTACAAGCTAGAGCTTCCGAGTTTGAACCCGAGTCCCCCAAAACAAAATACAATTGGTGAGAGAAGGTAATGGGAGTCCACTCTCATAAGGAGCTCACTTCCTTGTAAATTCGCTATCCCTGGCATGGGGATCAGGTACACTCGATAACGCGTATGCTATCAAAAAAATGTTATAAATATTCACGAGAGTGGAGTTATTGTTGCCAAATTGCGTGCAATAGTATAATATTTCTTTGGGTGTGATTCTCGATTTATTCGAGCTATCATCATAATCTGTTGCTCAACAACGAATGTTGATGCTTTAGCTTATTACTACCTTAAATTGACTTTTTCTCTGCACTATTCCCGCTGCAAGCAAGATAGATTTTGAAGAAAACAAGCTTGCTACGCTTTCAAATACCATTTACCATAATAATGCTGTCAATATTTAGAGAGTTGAACTTTGTTACAACAGCTGTAACTGAGACCATTTCCACGACACACTTCTTCAGCCGGCATTCAGCCTACAATAAATTCCGGCAAAACATCGCGCGTGGATTATAACCTGTTATTGAAGATGACGAGAGGGGCGAATGAGGCTGTAGGGTGGACAAAGCTTATTACAGCAATACATCGTAAAGATGGGAAGGATGCCAGACTGATCAAGGAAAGCATTTGCAGGCATAATCTTCTTGATTAAGTTGATTCCGTATATTTAAGTTATAACTCGACCTTTTCTGTACGCAGCAATGCAGATTTTTGTTATTTCAAAGTCATAGGAAAAATTTAGTACATGTTTAAGAATTGAGGGCTTACTTTGATCTGACTGTATCCCTACATCGTGGATGTGTAACTTAATCTTCGGCGGGCAACTCCTCTATCACGGGCAACTAAACGTTTCCACAAGTGCTATAGCTCTTAAAAGGTGTCTTTTCTTGCCAGATAATTTTGAAAGTTACATGTTTCGAATTACCTGAAAATTGAAAATTGCAGCTCTTGAAAAGAATTATCAGTAATTATCAAAATTATAAGTAATATCATGGATATCTTAAAAAGTCAAAGAGGACATCTACTTCTACAAGTTCGCTCTAAATATTCTTCTTGTATTTGATGTTCAATTATCGCTTATGACAAACTGGAATGGCAAAAGATCCTTTCTTGCTTTAACAAGCCTGAAAACTGCCTACTAAAGGTCTATTATTGGACACGAGCGCAAGAAAGACATATTTCTTCTCCGGAAGCTGCCTTTGCAAGGTACCCGTTGTACTGAACTCTTTGCTGTCAAAATCTGGGATTTGCACTGTTTATACTCTTGTTTACTCTGTCTCTACCTGCAATTTAATAACTTATGTGAAAATTTTGGGCAGTTCAGTTCCCGGTCCCATCAAGACAAGTCGAATGTTTTGGAGTATTATGGTAACGATTTTCTTGTCACTGAAACAAGAACTGGAATGAAAAACACATCTGAGAGCTGGAAGGAACGTGACCAAATTAGGCTTAAGTATCAACAAAGAAAAACCGAAAATCAAGCAAACGAGAACAGGTCAGTTACCAGCTCCTATCACCATCAATTAATAGCAGATCAAAGGTGTGAAGAAGTTTAGATACGGTACTTTGAAAGTGTCCTACTAAATATTGTTGAGCTAATGATGACAAAATGTTTTTGTTGGAACTAGACTTAGCTGACTATAGATGGCTACTGGGTCTTTTGAAGGAACCAGCAGAGATATTGTAAAGCAATAAAGACGTCCTAAAAAGAGGAAAGTGACCATTACACTAGATTTCCTGCGAGAGCAGAGTGGGGCACATAATCCAAGTGTCAAGAGTTAGATCTACAGGTAGCAATAATATGGAAGCCGAAGAAAAAAAAGCAAAGGCAATGTCGTCCCGTCGGGAAACGGCACAGAACTGTGTGTGCCAAATCTAAAGTGATCGTAATAAAATTAGGGGATTGTTATTTTGAAAAACTTGAAGGAGTTTGACAGGCTTAATTTTTAACATGTTCCTAGTCAGTCGCCAACGTGTATTTATACAATAAGGTTAAGGTAAGAAGTTTTACAATACCCAACATAAAGTTCAAATTACCAGACCCAAAATGGAAATTTAGGTTAAACCTAGCACATTATCGTCGCCTAAAAGAAATTGACAGTCTCTTGTTTGACACACAACCTTCGAAACAAGTCAACAGCCGGAATCACTAAGGAAAAGTTAATACACTTTGTCATAAGAGATCATTTATGTTTCCCTTCACTTGTTTCTTCAAGGCAATTTTTGAAGTGACAAAATTATCCACGTTATATGATTAAATGAGCCTCCCTCAGGCTGTTTCACCCAAAGAGTTTGTCATAATTTCAGAACAAAATAGACAAGGACAACATACGGAGGCATTGTCTATGCTTTACAAATGTGTTTACAGAACCACCTTTACATGTACGTCCAAAACATTTTGATTAGTTCAATTTTGCAAATTGGATGTGAATTAAACATACAGTCCTTTTTGTCCTCACGACTGTATTTTTTTCTACATATTATATCAGAACTTTCCTAACTTAAACGCCTCAAAAATCTTTATCTAGAGCAGTGTGGCACAGTATAGTAAAGACACAGTAGACTTTGGTTATTGTATATTATCTTCTTTATAAAATAATTGTAGAAAGGGTCATGTGATACTCACCACTGTGCACTCTTGTGAACATGTGTGATATCAATGGCATCGATTGTCGAAGTAGGCATTTAGTACACTTACTTCAAAGTCACTCCTAAACTGCTTCTACACAGAGAGTGGGGTACCTACTGACATAAAGAATGACACTAGCTTTTATGATTTAACTCAGAGACCGGCTATCTCTTGCACCGAGTCATCTCATATGGACATGTTAAGAAATGCAAAATGTCACTTATTTAAGTTACACACACTGGTTAACTGTTTATTAGATATGACAAGAAAGCATTGCTAAGGAAAGTACAAACTCTACACAAATTTTCAACAACGAACGTGTATTACAATGAACTTGAATAGACCTTTTTTCTTAATTTCACCTTTGAGTATTCTGGGTATATGATGTTCTGTTTTACCATGTTGGAGCGACAAAAATTTTTTAATGAACTATTAAAGCCAACAAGAGCTCATTTAAAATTTAATTTGGTAGTACAATACTAGAACATTAAATCATTTTTGTCGAGAATTACTACCTTAGACCCTTCATCAGGTTTAGTGATCAGGATGTCTTTATTACATCTTAAAGATTTAACAATACAATGTATCCACAAAAGGACGGGGTGGCAATGGGTAACCCCTTGGGTCCAGCATTGGCAAATATTTTTGCTGCTTTTACGAGCAGTGCATTCTAAAAGAAAATAACCAAAAGTTGTCTGCTTACTTTCGCTATGTTGATGACACCTTTGCCATCTTTAAAACAGAGCGGGATTGCGACAGGTTTTTCCAAAAACTTAAC
>JANTCA010021622.1:7599-23733 GCA_024741275.1 Chironex yamaguchii
CACTATTTGGCATGATGCTATGACACTACTCTGGCACGAGACCATGACACCACTCTGGTACGATGGATGACATTGTTCTCGTATCATGACATGACACTGTTCTGGTACTATACTATGACACCATTCTGGTATAATGCCATGCCAATAACCTGGTATAATACAATGAAACTGTTCTGGTATGATGGCATGACACTGCTCTGCTATGATGCCATAACACCATTTGGCATGATTTCATGACACCACTCTGCTATGATGCCATGGCACTATTTGGCATGATGCTATGACACTACTCTGGCACGAGACCATGACACCACTCTGGTACGATGGATGACATTGTTCTCGTATCATGACATGACACTGTTCTGGTACTATACTATGACACCATTCTGGTATAATGCCATGCCAATAACCTGGTATAATACAATGAAACTGTTCTGGTATGATGGCATTACACTACTCTGCAATGATGCCGTGTCAGCATTTGGCATTGTGTCATGACACTATTCTGGTATGATGCCATGACAGTGTTCAGGTATGATGCCATGATACTACTCTGGTACGATACTATGACATCATTCTGGTATAATGCCATGACAATACACTGGTGTAATACAATCACACTGTTCCGGTATGATGCTATGAAACTACTCTGGCACGAGACCATGGCACTAGTCTGGTATGATGCCATGACACTACTCTGGCACGAGACCATGACACTAGTCTGGAATGATGTCATGACACTGTTCTGGTATGATGCCATGACACTGTTCAGGTATGATGCCATGACACTACTCTGGCATGATGCCAAGACACTGTTCGGGTATGATGCCATGACACTACACTGGCACGAGACCATGACACTAGTCTGGTATGATACTTAACACTACTCTGGCACGAAACCATGATAATACTCTGGAATGATGCATGACATTGTTCTGGTATGATGCTTTGACTGTTCTAGTATGATGCCATGCCAATAACCTGGTATAATACAATGAAACTGTTCTGGTATGATGGCATTACACTACTCTGCAATGATGCCGTGTCAGCATTTGGCATTGTGTCATGACACTATTCTGGTATGATGCCATGACAGTGTTCAGGTATGATGCCATGATACTACTCTGGTACGATACTATGACATCATTCTGGTATAATGCCATGACAATACACTGGTGTAATACAATCACACTGTTCCGGTATGATGCTATGAAACTACTCTGGCACGAGACCATGGCACTAGTCTGGTATGATGCCATGACACTACTCTGGCACGAGACCATGACACTAGTCTGGAATGATGTCATGACACTGTTCTGGTATGATGCCATGACACTGTTCAGGTATGATGCCATGACACTACTCTGGCATGATGCCAAGACACTGTTCGGGTATGATGCCATGACACTACACTGGCACGAGACCATGACACTAGTCTGGTATGATACTTAACACTACTCTGGCACGAAACCATGATAATACTCTGGAATGATGCATGACATTGTTCTGGTATGATGCTTTGACTGTTCTGGTATGATGCCATGACAATATCCTGGCACGAGACCATGACACTAGTCTGGAATGACGTCATGATACTGTTCTGGTATGACGCCGTGACACTGTTCAGGTATGATGTCATAAGACTATTCTGGTACGATGCTATGACACTACTCTGGTATGATGCAATGACACTACTCTGGTATGATGCAGTGACACTACTTTGGTATGATGCAATGACACTACTCTGGTATGATGCTATGACACTACTCTGTTATGATGCTATGTCAACATTCGTGTATGATACGATGAAACTATCCTGGAATGATGCCATATAATACCCTGGTAACATAGCATGACTCTAATCAGGTAGGATCCTATGGCAATATTTTGGCATACCATGACAACATAACGATATTATCTTCACATTCTGTAGAGCTGATTCTATTAACGCCATAAGAGTGTGAGATACACACAAGCTCAATAACGTTCTGTGCTCTGAAAGTGCAAAACAAATTTTTCTCGAATTCTGCCTTGTTTTGTCTAAGATAGATAAGGGATGCTCTTACCAACTAACACGTTGTAAGTATGTCGATCGTCGACCAATGTTCTCATAATAGCAGTGCTAACAAGTTGCCATCACATCATAGTGGCTAGGCATATTTGCCAAAGTTATATGCAAAGCAATGGCGTAACAATGCAAAAGTGAACTGCATGAATGACAACGAAAAAATGATCACAAATTTCTATTAAGACAAAATTTAAAATTAACTCAGATTGCTAAAATTAACTCAGATTGCTTATATCAGCATCTAAACCACTGCCATCATTCTCTTGCTTCCCTGTGCTACCGCCATGGGCGACGGTGTCTGAAGCATGTACATCAGAATGGTGAGATGCTATTACGCCCTCCTTCCAAGAGGATGTGCTATCATGTCTGGGTTCCATGGTGTCTGGTTTGATAAGCACATCATCTAAATCCCGAGGAAACGCCTCCTTGTCGTCATTAATATCTGCGTTTCTTGCATCTATCTTGTTCTCGCTCTCTTTCTCTTCCATTGATGGTCTTTCATCACCCCCTATAAAGGCTCCAGGTGAGTTCCCATGAGCCTCGCTGACGCAGCCATCAGATATAGATGCCACTTGATCCTCAAGCTCAGACGGACACGAGATTGGTTCCACGTCAGCGTTAGATTTGGGAGTGATGATATCACCTTTAGCAGCATCTCCGACGGTGTCATTTTCAGATGTCTGATCCTCCATCCCTTCCATCTTCTCTGCTGCAAGGGATCCACTCTCCTGAAATGCATTCGGCATCTTTTCGTCTCTTGATGCTTCCAGTTGTAATGGCTCTTTATCCACTTCCATGCTGTCAGCTGCCATGCTAGTAGTCTGTTGCATCGGTCCTTCTTCTATACATTCCAGTGGCGATGACAGTGAAGATCTTATATGCACTGGTGAAGTTGATATTTCATCTGATGCTAACTTGGCGGCAGCAATAGATGGCTTCATTGGAGACATAACTCTCATGTGATCATCATTCTTAAAAAACAATTGAGTTACGAATAATTATTTATTTGCTCTCCATACACATCAGAAACATCAATACATTTAACAATGTTCAAATTTTAAAACAAAAATCACAGACAGTAAATTCCGATACCATCATCTTTAAGATCTAACACAACACGTTAATATCCAACACAGAACACTTTAAAACAGACGAGAAAGGGTCATCTTCTACATCTTCTACAAGACAGAATACCTGGCAATTTGCTCTTAGGGATGTGTCAAGCATGATTTACATAAACAAATAAACATATATTATTTACATAAACAAGCAAAAACATTATTTACATAAACAAATGGAAAACATTATTTCATACAAGAATAAAAGAACATTACTTGCATAAACAAATAAAAAACATCTAAATTAGCAAATAAAAACATTACTTACATAAACAAATAAAAAACATTTATTTACATAAACAAAGAAAAAACATTTACATAAAAAATGAAAGAAAATTACTTACATAAACAAATAAAAAAGATCATTTGCATTAGCAATTATTATTTACATAAACAAACAAAAAGTATTATTTACATAAACAAACAAAAAAACTTTATTTACACAAACAAACAAAAAACTTTATTTACATACACAAATAAAAAACATTTACAAAAACAAATGAAAAACAATATTTACAAAAACAAATAAAAAGCATTATTTACATAAACAAACTTGCATACCTCTCAGGGAGGATGACTTAGTCCTGCTTAATATGGGACTTGAACTTTCAACCAAATATTTTATAATTTGAGTAAGTATTAGTTTTTACGATTTTAATCAATAGCAATTATTTTTAAACTGTTTACGTACATCTGATTTCGCCGAGTCGTCTTCTGAAAGGCTTCTTCCCTTTCCTGAAAAAGCGACAATTTTGTGTTCCCTTCGCGTTCTTCCTCCAATTGTAGCTACCTCTCGTGTCCCAGAAATGTAGGAGGAATGATCCATGTCTTCTTCCATTGATTCCCTCTCTTGCATCTTAGCCGACAGTTCTGAGGAAATAGGCTGCACAGGGATATGCAGTTTTCCAAGACAAAGTTGGAGTTCATCTTTACCTTTATTGTAACTGAAAACCTGTCAAAGGAAACAAGAAAAATGAGACAAGAAAAATGAAACGAGCAAAATGAGACAGAAAAAAGAGACAAGTCACATTAGACAGCACAACTTGGTCAATACTGTCAAATTCGATAGCGCAAATAAAAATATTATTACTCAGGGAATTTATCTGCTATTAAATAAAGAACAAGGGATGGGATGCCCACGGCACACAGCATATTAAAACCCTACCATCAGATCATTCACGTAAATTTTCAAACGAAAAAAGCAATAATTGTACGTTTTTTGTTGTTACTTTTACCATGACTCTGCGACTGTGTTACTCAAACTTGATCTAGATATTGTACAGATGCACTTGTATACAAAAAGTACAGTTTGAAGTCAAGGCATTCACACGTTTGAGCTCAAACAGACACACACACACACACACAGAAAAAGGTGAATGAAAACATTACCTTTCCTCAAAGGGGAAGTAAAATCGTAACATTTGTAATTTTGGAAAAGAAAGCGATCATTCTAAGAGGTTTCCACTACCGGCAGCAGCTAGAATAGACTTACGATCTTGTAAATCGAAAATTCGCGGAGGGAACCTATTTGGCCAAGGGTCGTTAACCTACAATTTGTTTATTCTTTTTAGTACATGTTAGACCCATACCACTTCACAATTTCGAATCCTCGACGATAGAAAGCGACCAAAGAGAACCACTTTTTCAAGGTATTATGGTTTCACTTTACTCAAAAGTACAAGAAATGGAATAAAGACTGGATAGGTCTCTCTCAAAGGTAAGGCACTATATCAATCGAATGAGGATTGTGACAAAGTGTGTATACCAGATATAAATGCCCTGGTTATCTTTTACTTTAGAGAAAGTTACATTTTTTGCCAGACACTTTATACTTTATCAGATAACAGATGATTCATACTATAGTCATTAATATAATTTCATCTCCCTTCTATTACAACGCAAATGACATTTTTGTTTTCCTTTAATTGTTCTCATACAATCTCCACTTTTTAATAATTTTTAAGCATATATCGTTTTCTTTTAAGTCAGATGTTACCATCGGGATATTTTAGGTCTCGTCCCAAGTAAAACCCTTAAACATGATGGCGAAACAATACAGAGAAAAACAGGTGATACTCTGTTCTCCAAAAAAACCATTTTCAATCTGAACAACGTTACATATGTGATTTAAGTCTTTATCTGGGCTATAACTGTACCTATAATAGTCTTTCTGTGGTATAAAACCTAAAATCGCCATTAAAATTTGCTGCATCGCGCTAAGAACATAACTAAAAGAGGTTTTTTTGTTTGACACTTCTCAGAGTATGAATCAATAAAAAGAAACCTTTTAAGAAACATAACCATGGATCGAAAATAGCCAACCGTAAACAATAAAGAAAAAAATACAAAAAGACAACAAGACAAAAACTGAAAAATCACAGCATTATTGGAAGACGAACTCTTTCTGTCTACAGAGAGCTGGTTTTCTTGTTTTCTCATTAGACAGACTCTAATACACGTGGATGGAAAGATAATCTTGCTATGCCAATTACATAAAGAGTGTCAGACGGCACAAAGCTTTTAACAATGTTTTTTGTGCAATGTTGTCAGTTTTTATGGCGAGATATAAGATAGAGAATATTTAATAGCAAAAATTTGCATGTAATTAAGAATAGAAAAGTCTGATACCAAGCGTAGTCAATTTATTCTTAAAACATTACACTGTTCTGAGAAAAAGTGTCCAAAACGAATATGCACACGTATACACCTCGCAAATATCCCTAACTCCTTTATTTTACATCTGTTCAACACCAAGGGACAATAGACGCTTACGTTTATAGGTTTGAAATCTGCCCTCTTACAATACCAATTGAATTTCCAGTTAAACAAGTAAAATGGTCTGGCTAATCACTCCTCCTGGCGTCAAAGAGTGACATTTTTCTATTTCTGTATGGGTTTTGAACTCACAATGTTTACTTACGATTTTCGTCTTTCACTGGAGCCTCCTTAAGCTTTTTACAATTGTTGCCAAAAACCAGAAAAAAATCAGCGGTATGTAATCATTGTCTCCGAAATGCGATCTGTCTGGGGTCAAATGTACTACCGACACTATTGAAATTTGAAAACCACTAGACGTATAAAATCACTGAAAAGTAAATTTCTGTCAATCCTCAAAACCCGTGCAAGTAGTTTTCAGTCCATGTTACAAACCCATATTCACGAATGTAAACCTCAGTCCAATCAAAAAGATTATCATGACTCGACAACCCTCCCATATATTTTTCTCGAGTGACGTCCGATTAAAAATTTTCACCCTCAAAAGCAACAAAGTAATCATCACAGATCAAAGGGATTTATAAAAAATATTGTTGTCAAGACGACCAGGCGTATAACTGACATGTTTTAAACCAACAAGTAGGAGGTCACTTCGTACGCTGGAGCACTTAATCCAACACATTGAATCAAGTTGGAATAGTCACATTGTAGGGTATTTGTAAATACGTCTATATATTCAGGCCGAAACTACCTCGCGAAAAAGGGTCCTGAAGTTTGAGAGGGCTAGAGGGAAAGTACGCATGCGCAGTCTGGCCCGGTTGGCAGAGTGCCGATTGCCACCCGCGCCCTCTGATGTGAAAAGTAGAAAAGGATCACGAACCTGCTTTCTCATAGGTTGGAGGAGATAATTAGCACATATTAAAGTATTAACATCAAAACCAGTACCCCTAGCCACATCCTGAAACAGGTCCTCCAAGTTAGATAGCCACCCTTTGGTTATGATTCCAGACCAATCCTAAACGTAAGACTAATTTACAAGAAACCAATTAAGTATTGAATCAAAACTGCTTGAGTTACCACAGCTATGTTTGTCTGTCTACACCGCTGTATGTCAGTATGTCGGTCTATGTCTGTCTTCTGTGTTTCTGCCTTTCTGTCTTTTCTCTATACATGTCTAATGCGTCTCAATTATTGCAGCGTGACGAGAAATATCCTTATGCCACTCTGCTCTATCATATCTGATCTCCTCCTCTGTTAGTAAGGCGCTACTAAAACATGTGCTCGACACACTTTGGATAAAAAATTCATTTTGACGTCTACGGTGAACTTGTCCATGTTTTAGTGAGAAGATGGCATAGGTAAATAGGTATCAAAACGGAGAATTTCGAGTAAATGAAAGACCCTGTGGCTTTTATATAAGAAGTAAAATACACAATATGTAAATTCACGAATATTCGACCTACAAGGCCTAAGTCGTGCAACAAATTGACGAAGACCTCGAAGGTCACAGAAATGCATATGGATCACTTTCCTTTGTAATGCCCATCCTAAAGAACACTGAGTTCTGAGTTGGCTCCCTGTGGCTTGATGCAATGTGTAGACCCCCTTGCCGTTAATTCGGAAGGCCCAAAGGTTTTAAATCTGCTCAAAAAAATTTTATTTCTTAATTCGTTCACAGTTCGCTTGTGTTGAACCTACGTTTACCCTCCATTGACGCATTTGCTTTCTGAGTGATTCAAAAATAGACGCAACACTGCTTAGAAACACAGGGCCTGTAAAAGTTATACTTGGAATTCCAAAATAGAATATGACACTTTCGGAAGACGCATGTAACATTACTGTATCAAGACCTGCATAGAAACTGTAAGCAGCAAAAACCTTATAACTGTCTGTGGCCATACCTGTAACTCCAATTTGATTAACTAAACTCTAGGTCTCCAATGATTGTAATATAATGGTATAGTGGTGAGTTCTTTGGTTTCTTTAAGAAGTTCAAAATCTATCAAATGGCACATTATGGCAGTATTACACAATTGCTGGTCAGGGTTGGGGGCTTTATACTCCATACTTAAGGCAGTTTTCCACTTGAGCGAGTTTTTCAGCGAATTCGCCAAGCATGTCGTTAAGAGCTCTGTCATTGGTTCTGTTCTTGTTGAATTCGGCTGCCAAGTTCAACTCTTTTGGACTCTCAGATTTCGCCAGTGAATTTACGCATGCTCAGAAAGAACAAAATGCATTCTAATAGCTGACGAATTCGCTGAAAAATTCGCTCAAATGGTAAAGGCCTTTGATTACTTTGTGCCCGATGATTGATTTTGGTGCAAGTGTGGCAACTGTTTGTTTTGGGGGAGTTTGGAGACACTGTGCTTTTTAAGAACTGCAATTTCTTCAGTGTTTACACGTCTTTACATATCAGTCCAAGCAATCATCACGAAACTGAGCAATGAACACGAGACTGAGCAATGAACACGAGACTGAGCAATTAACACGAGACTGAGCAATGAACACGAGACTGAGCAATGAACACGAGACTGAGCAATGAACACGAGACTGAGCAATGAACACGAGACTGAGCAATCAACAGAATAGTACGTTGTCACGAAAACATAGTAATATCAAAGTCTCACCTTATCTGGAAAACATGGCAGCAGGCAGTGTTGTCCATCGGCAAGTGGTCCAAGATCCTTCTGTGCTTGGTTGTAGAAGAGACCACGGGGTCTAAATAAATACGGCTTGTCTTGGGCCCAGTCCCATAAATTTGATTCTCCTAACATACTTAAAAACATGCGATGGACAGCTGCGTAAGCTTCAGCTTCTAAAAGGAGGAAAATTGAAAACTGCGATGACAAAATTAAAGCTTTTAAGCAAAAACGTTTACCATGACAATCATTTTGGAAGAAAGAAAGGTACATGGAACTGGATATCATTGGGTCACCGATTCAAACAACAGACAAAAGAAGAAATTTACATACCTGAGGTACCAGAAACCCTGTCGTAGACCTGTACTGGACGAACAATCATAAACAAAAGTCGTTGGAACACTTGGAGAAATAAGCTATCAAACCCAAAACTTGTTTACCCATCGGCTTACCCATAAATTCGAGCTTTGGATTAAAAGGGAAAAATTCTCTAGAAAATCTCCTTTTACCTGCATCCACCGATGCCATCGAAGTATCATAATTTTCTGTATTACCACTGCCTAATTTCATGGGCATATTTTCCTGCTTTTCTTGCTCGCTGGGCTCCTTTGCTGTCTTTTCTGCCTTACATTCCTCCTCCTGCATGCTGGCATCCTTGATATCTTCTTGCGGGGGTGGCTTTCGATCAATAAGCAACCTTTCCCCATGCTGCAGTGTAAGGGGCGCATTTTTATGTTCCTCTAGCGGAGCTTCAAGAATTCGTGGTGGGAAACCAACTTTAAGAATCTGCAATTGTTTTGGTACTCCAAGCCTTTCTTCTATAATACTCTGCAAATCGTCAAACGTCATCGAATCTGAAAGAGCGACTGTTACATGAGTAGCATTGGCAACTGACAATCGGATCTTCTTTTCTTTTGATGGCGATGGAGAAGGTGTTGTCGGCGTTGGCGATGGCACTGAAGGTGTGGCATTTTCCACTGCACGTGAGACCGTGGCCTATACAAGCAAACACACAAACAAACACTTGCATTTACCTGATATCGAGTAATCACTCGAAGATAAAAATCAATAAGATAAACAAAAACACGTGAAACAAATGAAGACCCGAAAATACTTGTATGGATGAAGCATCTTTTTGTCGTACGAAAAGTTAAAAACGACCTTAGAATATGCAGTCAAAACACACTTAAAAGCTCTCTTTTGTCTGATACATTCAGAGCATGAATCGTCAAATGGAAAGTCCATATATATGGCAACCCTTTATAAGAGACATATATCAAAACAGAAACAAGAAAGGAAAAGTAAAAAAAAAAATAGCAAAGCATTATAGCAAGAGTCTAAGTGTATTGGAGTCTGCCCACATTCAAACAAGAAAACCAGAATTTTACGAATAAAGCGTTTGTTTTTTCACTTTAAGTCTTCCACAAATGCTATTCCTTTCATTTTCTCTTTGTTTTTTCTTCTTGTCTATGACTGGCTACATTCGATCCACGTTTCTTACAAAACAGTTCCCATATATCTATACTTTTCCTTCTTACGATTTACACTCCAAAGAGTGTTGGACGGAAAAAGCTTTTAAGTGTATATTAAACGAGAGAGATCCTTCTCCCGTCCTGACGTCCTAGAAACGGAGCTCTGAAAAAGGCAAGATACACTTTCTCATCCATGACTTTAACTGAGTCCAAAAAGAGAATGTTCTTTTCAAGCATTAACACATTACTTGTAATAAACATTTTCTGCTATAACTTATTATGAAAGTAGACCATGTCTTAAATTATTGATCAATTACAATAATCAGTGCCACATACCACCAAATAAAAAGTAATAATCAGCATAAGAAACAAAAAGATGATGAGAAGCACTCCGAGATCGCAAACCTCTGCCAAGCCAGTATAATGATTCAACAGTTCATGAAACTATCATGACCAAATATGGTAACGGGGTTATTCCCGCAAAGACTTCCTCATTAGTACTATGGAGGTTTCATTATCGCAAACGTGATCTAGAATCCAGAATTTCATTCGGATCATCCCCAAAATTTAATGGAATCTCAATTGGATCAAGACAGTTGTCTGACTTTTCATGAGGACCTGTCCAGTAGGTTTTGCGTAATCTTGCTGACAGACAAACACACACAAACAAACAGACCGTGATCCGGATCACCACTGAAAATAAACCATCAAGTTAGCCCATTTCTGACCTGTCATAAAAATTTCTTCAAAATCCGTCCATAACATTTTTGAGCTATTTTCCTAACAAGCAAACAAACCAACTAGTAAACCCTGATGAAAACATAACCTCCCAGGCAGAGGTAAAAAGTGATCTCAAAATCCAGGATTGAATCTGGATCACCACCAAAAATTAATCAGTTCTAAATTAGCCCATTCCTGGCCTATCCTGAAAATTTCATCAAAATGCATCCATTAACTCTTTGAGTTATGTTGTTAACAAACAGACAAACAGACACAAACAACGCTGGCAAAAACATAACCTCCTTGGCGGAAGTAAAATGATCAAAAAAACCAAAACTGCCCTACAAATACTGAGCATAAAACACCTACGGAAGGGAAAGGGGATGCTGCAGCATTTAAACAGAGGAAAGGGGGCTGGAACCAGACATGGTCCCTCCTGATGATGCTCTCTTGCCTAGAAGACAAATAGTCAGCTGCATCCAGAAATGGAACAGATGGGCTTATGAGGTACAACCACTGCGTCTACTTTATTGCCAATAGAATCATCAGATGCATCTGAGAGTCATTTAAAAAGTTATTCCTTTCCCCAAAATTCAATATTTTTAAATCTAGTCTTTTGTTATTAGATTTTTTGTAACTATAGTCAATTTTGATATATGACAGAGTGCATTTTGCAGTTGAGTAGCATTAAATATCAAACACTGTCTTGTAATCTTACGTACTACTTACTCTATAAGTTCATTGCTTGCACTACAAATAACCTTGGGCCTAAGCAGCAAGCCATAATAAAAGTGCTGAGTATTGCTACTTTTGGTATGAGACATTGGAACAGATGTCGTTTTGCAGGAAATAAATAGCAATATTCGAGTCATGCATAAGATAAACATGTTAAATCCCGTAAAAATGATAACATATACATTCCCTGCCATCACTGGCCACTCAAATCGAAATGATTTTCTATTGGAAAAAAAGTCACTAAAAAGAAAGTTCAAACTGTTGCACCAGACTGGTTTCTACTAATAGAGATAAAGTACATCTTCTGTTAGCAAGTCAGTTACAAATCTGATATTTTTAGAATTAAAAAACACACCACTGCTAAATAAAAACACATCTTAAAAAAGTCACACATCTTAACAAACCAAATCCACACATCAATTGAAACAAGTACCTCAGCAGGCACAATTTTCCTGGCTCCCTGTGCTTTTGCCTTAATTGGTGATGTTCCACTCCTCTTTTGTTGTACTGCAGCTGCATGTTCCACTTTTTTCTTTAAAATTTTCTCACTCTGACTCATTCCTAATTCTTCTTTATGAATGCTTTTCATCTTTTCCCCAGTTAAAATTATTTTGCTTGGTACACTCTGACGATTGTCACCAAGGCTTGGCTTGACATCACTATCATCTAAAAATATAAATAAGGATGCCAGTTACAGCATAACTGTTGTATCCTTAACACTGTAGTAGACAAAATGCAGGCAGGGTTAATAACATTCACTAATGGTGCGCAGCAAGTATATGTGAGGTAGATGGAGAACTTACAATATACTAAATAACTAAGCTGTGATATAAAAATTCCAGTAGTAAATCCTCTCATAAGAAATCTCTTTACAGCTTGAGATTTCTCTGAGCCTATAATCCATCAAAGCTTAATTACATCCATCTTAACTCAAAGTAATGAAATTCTTGGAAAGTAACTGCTTATATACGTTTGAGAAGTCCATCTAGAAGATAATATAACTTTCCAGAACAGAATAGAATGCGAAAACTATGACCAAGTTGAACAACATTTTAGTACTGTATGAAAGGACCAGTCCTTTGTTGGCTATTCCATGTTTAATACAAACAAATACGTCACAAATTCAATCCATTTAAGGTATTACATGGATTCTGTTAGTTATTCCATGCTTTTATATAACATATACTTCACAAATCAATCCATTTAGATATTATATAGATTCTCCTAGGACGTTTCGAGACGAGCTTGTCTCATTTTCAGCTAATCAAAAGGAAATTTGGTTACTTAAATATTGAAGGAAATTTAATGGAGCATTAACAAAAGTATTTTGTTGGAATAGAAGGCTTCAATCAAATACTACGACAAATATGCAAGAACAATGGAATATTGAACATACCATGTACAATCAAAACAAAAAACCTAACCTAAACATGCAAAAATAACAGACTGGTCCTTTCATACAGTACTAAAATGTTGTTTGTCGTGGTCTTAGTTTTCAAGTTCTTATTACAACTGCGTTTTCCACCTGATGTCTCAATCACAACAGTATAGAATGCTGCAGAACACAACAGAATATTCTACAAGCTTCTAGAAGAAAGGAGAGGCGAATGGAACTTTCTAAAATATTCATGTAAATATTGCATCAGTATTGTTCCTGTAGCAAAAGGAAGGTTTCTAGAAGAAACTAGATGTACATAACATTTTCTAGAAGGTTTTAGATGTACATAACATTTTCTAGAAGGTTCTCGATGTACATAACATATTCTCTGGTCCTGTTCTCCAGTTCTAAGTAGTACATATAGTATATAAAAGAAACTAAAAGATCACACACAAGTTTTCTGTGAATGGATGTATCATGCTAAGATGGGAACGTCTTAGACAAATGGGACAACATTCAATTTAGAGCCAATTAATATGATAACAAGGAGTGCCTTTCACTTAAAAGCCCACTACCTGCATGTCAAAAGAAGTTTTTAAAAACATGTCATCAAGTCATTATGCAAGTATTTTAAACAACTAATATTTTGAATGCTGATGTCATCGTACCAGTCAATCACTAGTCATTCATGTCTGAACTTGCACTGTTTTTAATGCAGAGGTCATCAGGTCATTCAGTCCAAGTTATAGAAAAGAAAGCAAAAGATATACGTTTCTAGGTTTCTGTGAACTTCCCCCTGGCTCTATGACCTGGATACTTAAACTTGATGTAGATATTACAAAGATGTACCTGCACCATAAAAGTGAAGCTTCTAGGTCAAGATACTCAAAATGTAGAGCCCAAAAAGACACTTTAGACAGAAACACACACACTGGCACATTATTGAAAACATTACAGTACTTCCTCAACTAACCGTATCTCGATTAGCCATCGCTGAATTATCCGGCCGTGACCCTGGTGCTAAACTTTATTTTAATTGAAGTGTTATATTCCATTACGAAAGTAAATATTTTTTATTTGCTATTCAAATCACATCATGTTGTTATAAATATATATATAAATTATTATGTCTTACCACTTTGATAAATGTAATAAAGAGTGAATTGATTGTATGGAGTAGATATGGACTGCCTGCACAGCCAAACTTATTGTTGTTGTGTTATGTTGCAAATAATTGGAATAGGGCATGCCTTTTTGGAGTTGTTCCTGTCTTTACCTTAATATAAGTTTAAGGAATATAATAATGACAATTTTACTTGAGTTTGATAAGAACACTTTCTAATTATCTTGTCTTTTTTCTTGTCCGTGACTTCAAAGAGCGTGATTTTGTTTAAATGGCTTTTTTAGATTATCCGACCCCCTTTTAGAAAAGTTGTGTCCAGTAGCAGCCGGATAATCAAGGAAGTACTGTACCTTCATCCACACATAAATAGTATTAGCACTATTCACAATAAACAGATTCCTGTAATGACACTTTAAGATATGTTTATGGACTTTATAAGATAAGTATGACAGAGTAGGCACAAAAACTCTTTACCTATTACCTGTCTAGCAGACATGTCCAATAAATCAATGAATGGCCTTGTATTTGTGCTAATGAACATTCCTCTAAGGTAGAGATAACGTCAGCTACTTACCTTGCATTAACTTGAGTTTAGTGTGAAAATAAAAGCTTGATACTCATTTCTGGTATATTTAAACCCTTTCATAGATAAACATTAGTACAGTAGCTTATCCACAAAGTGAGCAAGAAGAATCCAAGTTATAACCCTTTCATTTAAAAGCAAACGTTAAAAATTGTGGCACCCTGACAGAAAACTAAGGATATCTTAGGGTTTGGAGAAGCTTGCATCTACAAGGAATCAGTGGAGAAGATGGACAATAAGAATGTCTGGCATAAACGACTGGTTACATAAAAAAGCAGCTAAGCACTAGGAAGTGGAGACATGGAGCTGGTGAAGGAACCAAAACACAACAGAAATTTTTGGCATGAGATTGCCAGCATCCAAGGATATGGCACTTGGAGATGCAGTATCTTGTGCCAAAATTTACTGGTGAATAAATAATGGGTTGGGAAAGTATATACTAATTACGTGTGGTATGCTTTTTATGTGTACCAGTGTACAATGAATGTGCAACAAACCTTTATTATGTCTCATTGTCTGCCTAAATATTTGATCGACCACTCTTTGTTTCAGTCGCTCACTTCCAAATTCTCCTGGAAAATGCTTTTGAATCAAATCCTGTGCCATTTCATATGCATTTGAATTTAAAGAAGGATCATTTTCATATTGAAACCAGTATACCCAATCTTCTCTTGTAACATTATTCCAATCTAAAACAACTTTGATCCTAAAAATGAAGGCAGATAACTTAAAGAGAAATACTAGGTTCACTGTGAAAAAAATAAAAGGATATTTACAGAATATAAAAATTATTGCTTACCTGTCGGTAACTCATGCATATGAAATAAATCAATCTCCAATGAACAGGTTAATTGATTACAAAACACTACAAGGTAGCTTTTCTTGTCACTTTTAGCAATACAACAGAAGTCACACTACACAAAGAATGTATTTCAATATCTGATGCTTGGTTAAGAAATATTTCAGATTGATAGGCAACAACCTAAACTTCACACACAGCTCTTATTATTATGCCCTATGCCTGCCTGCCTGCCTGACCAATTGATAACATGACTGACTGACTAATTGATAAATTAACTGACTGATTGAATGACTAATTGATAACCTGACTGATTAGCTGACTAATTGATAACATGACTGACCAATTGATAACATGACTGACTGACTGACTGACTGACTAATTGATAAATTGACTGATTAGCTGACTAATCGATAACATGACTGACTGACTGACTGACTGACTGACTAATTGATAAATTGACTGACTGACTGAATGACTAATTGATAACTTGACTGATTAGCTGACTAACTGATAACATGATTGACTGACTGAATGAATGACTAATCGATAATTTGACTGACTGACTGAATGACAAATTGATAACTTGACTGATTAGCTGTCTAATTGATAACATGACTGACTGACTGACTAATTGATAAATTGACTGACTGACTGAATGACTAATTGATAACTTGACTGATTAGCAGACTAATTGACAACATGACTGACTGACTGAATGACTAATCGATAAATTGACTGACTGACTGACTAATTGATAAATTGACTGACTGACTGAATGACT